>MU778536.1:47329-79133 GCA_026770625.1 Nicotiana glauca
GTATTTTAATTATTTTAAACAAATAAACACACATACAAGGTTCAAAGAGAAAGATAACACACAATTTATTCAAATGTGATATCAAAACTATTTTATTTTATAATTTTGGGAGTAATCGTCGTGAGAGCAAAAATCACGTGCTCACACTTAGTAATGAGGTGTCATTGTTGATCCCAACGAAATCCCAGTTGCCAATCCAATCGACGCTAATTCATAGGTTGCTATTGACGTCAACCTAGCAACTGACCTCAGAAATGCCATTCATGGAGGTCCCCGACCAACAGTTTGAGAAACGCCTGAGGGAGAAGGTGATGGGGTAAGCCTACATCTAATCTTAGAAATGATGTAGGCTCAATAGGCGGCGATAGCGCGGCTATTGAATCAAGACCATGCCCCTGGCAGGTTCGAGCCCGAACGGTCAAGGGAGAATACCCAAAGAATCGAACAAAATGGTTGGGAGAAGCCGAGCCCGGAGCTAGTCCTGAAGTAATGAAAATGCTTGAAGCATTAACGAAGCAGGTGGAATCAGGTGAAAAGAAAATTGAAGCAACGATAAGAAGGTGGAAACACACAATTCCAGGGTCGACGAAATCCTAACAGCACCCCCGATATTGAAGGGCTGGATTCTAAGAAGTTTATCTAGAAGCTTTTTCTTCTGAGTGTGGCACCAAAACCGCTCCCTAAGAGGTTATGTATGCCCGAAATTCCAAAATATAATGGAACCATGGACCCGAATGATCATGTGGCCTCCTATATCATCGTAATCAAAGTAAACGACTTAGAAGATGATGAAATCTTGTCGGTGTTACTAAAGAAGTTCGAGGAAGCTTTATCCTAAGGAGCAATAATATGGTACCACAACTTACCCCTAAATTCTATTGAATCATTTGCTATGCTCGTAGATGCTTTTGTGAAGGCTCATGCCGGGGAAATCAAGGTCGAGACCAAAAATTGGACCTTTTCAAGGTTAAGCAAAGAGACAACGAGATTCTCAGGGAGTTCCTGCCAAGGTTTCTAATGGAACGGATGGAGCTGCCTCTTGTTGCGGATGATTGGTCCGTTAAGGCATTCACTTAAGGACTTAAACCCCGAAGCACCTTGGCTTCACAACAACTAAAACAAAATTTGGTAGAATACCCAGGGGTAACGGGTCAACATCCACAACAGGTACCGGTCAAAAAATTAGAGTCGAGGACAACCAACTTAGAGCCCCTTCTGGGTCCGTTTGTCCCATCAGAGCCAACGACATGTCTAAGAGGGCCGTCAATCATGAGTCAAGACCGGTCCGAGATCAATACCAACCATACAACGTGGATTGAAGAGGAAATGGGTTTGGCCATCAGCCCACATGGAATGAAAAAAGAGGCGATCGAGGGCATAATAGCGGAGGTCTGAGGAGCAAGAATTGTTTTGATAGGCCACTTGGGGGTAGAGAAGCACCAAGATTATCAGAATACAACTTCTACGTTGATGCGGCCAGCATTTTATCAGCCATCGGGCACATCAAGGAAACCAAATGGCCCTGACCATTATAGTCTGACCCTACCCAAAGAGATCCTCATTTGATGTGCAAGTATCACAACACTCATGGACACAGGATCGAAGACTGCCGACAATTGAGAGAAGAAGCTGCCCGATTGTTCAATAACGGGCACCTCCGAGAATTTTTGAGCGATCGAGCCAAAAATTACTTTAGGAACAAGAACGCCAACAAACAGGCCGAACTTGAGGAACCTCAGCACGTCATCAACATGATCATTGGAGGGATCGATATCCCTCAAGGACCAATGATAAAGCGCACTAAAGTATCTACATAATGGAAAAACGTACCTAGGATTAAGTCCTGGAGAGAACCATCTCGTTCGATGATGAGGATGTCGAGGGCATCATGAAACCAAACAACGATGCACTGGTAATACCCGTACTTATCAAAAAATCTCGAGTTAAATGTGTATTGATTGATTCAGGTAGCTCATTCAATATCATCAGATCGAAGGCCATAAAGTAGTTGGGGTTACAAGACCAAATAGTGCCAGCAGTCCCGGTATTGAACAAGTTTTAACATGGCATGCAAAACTACTAAATGGGAGATAGCCTTACCAGTGAACACCGCCAGGACGATCCAAGAGACAAAGTTCTACGTGATTGAAGGGTAAATAAGGTATAACACCCTATTCGGAAGGCCATGGGTTCATAACATGTAGGAGGTACCGTCAACCTTGCACCAGGCACTAAAGTTCCTTATGCTAGGATGAGTCAAGATGGTCCACGGAGAGCAGTCGGCCGCAAAGGAAATATTTGTCGTCGACGAGGCAATCCCGGTGCCCACGGTTTAGACATCAAGAAACCCAGAGCCAAACAGAAAGGAAAAAATTAAATAGAAATCATCGATGCCGCCCCTAACCAAACTGGAGGGGCGAGGAGTAGATGAGGAAGATGATTACGGTGTTTCGAGATCATTCATAGCCCTTGATGATATCGGCGCCACCAAGTCGACAGTCAAGGAGTTGGGGCGAGTCATATTGATCGAACACCTACCAGATCGAAAGGTATACCTGGACACGGGGTTAACTCTCAAGCTCAGGAAAAAACTTATTGAATTTCTTAAAGCTAACATAGATTGTTTCCTAGGTCCCACCTTGAGATGACAGGTATCCCCATAGAAGTGAGCACTTATAAGATGAGTTTAGACTCGAAGTTCCACCCGGTTAAAGTCCAAGGTCAAGCATGCATTTATCAAGGATGAGGTATATAAACTCCTAAATAGTGTCCATTCGGGAAGTTAAATACCCAGATTGGTTTAGCTAACGTAGTGGTCGTGCCTAAAGGGAAATAAGCTAAGAATGTGTGTAGATTACAAATATCTGAAGAAGGCATGCCCTAAGGATTCTTTTCCTTTGCCTAACATCGATCGAATGATCGATGCGATGGCCGGACACGAGATACTCAGCTTTCTGATGCCTATTACGGGTACAACCAAATTTGGATGGACCCGGGTGATCAAGAAAATACTTTTTTTATCACTACATTCAGCACCTATTATTATAACGTAATGCCATTTGAATTAAAGAACACCGGTGCCACCTATCAACACTTAGTAAACTATATGTTCGAAGAACAGATAGGAAAATCAATGAAAGTTTATATTGACGACATCTTAGTCAAGTCTCTATGAGCAGAGGACTATTTGAAACATTCGCAAGAAACCTTTGGTATATTGAAGAAATACTATATGAAGCTGAACTCAGAGAAATGTGCATTCGGGGTTGGATGGGGAAAATCTGTCAGGTTCATGGTATCCAATCGAGGGATTGAGATTAATCCCGACAAAATCAAAGTCATAGAAGACATCATCTTGGTGGACAATGTCAAGTCCATTCAGAGGCTTATCGGGCGTATAGCCACCCTAGGTCGGTTCATATCAAGGTCCTCGGACAAAAGCCATCGGTTCTTTTCACTATTCAAAAAGAAGAATAACTTTTCTTGGACCCCGAAGTGACAACAAGCTTTAGAAGAACTCAAATAGTACCTATATAGTTCGCCACTGCTCCGAAGGTGGACGAACAACTGTACCTTTACTTGGCAGTGTCCGATGTGGCTATATATGGAGTCTTAGTCCAAGAAGAGGAAGGTATATAATTTCTTATTGACTATGTTAGTAAAACTCTAGACGAGGCCAAAACAAGGTATCCTCACCTGGAAAAATTGGCACACGCTTTGCTAAGTGCCTCCAGGAAGTTAAAACTATACTTTTAATGCCTCCCCATATATGTCATAACCTTTTACCCGCTGAGGAACATCATGCACAAATCCGAGCTCTTAGGCCGGTTGGCCAAATGGGCTATCAAAATCAGCGGGTACGATATCAAGTATCGACCCCGAACCACCACAAAATCTCAAATTTTGCCAGACTTCGTGGCCGAATTTATGCTGGCCTTAATACCTGATGTCAAAAGGGAATTATTGCTAACCTCAACGCTACATCAGGAATTTGGACCCTATTTACGAATGGTTCCTCGAACGCAAAGGGGTCGAGGCTTGGTATCATGTTGAAATCACCTACGAGAAGTGTTGTTAGGCAGTCTATTAGAACTGTGAAATTGATTAACAATGTGGCCAAGTATGAGTCCATAATTACAAGTATCAAATTGGCTAAAAGCCTTAGGTCCGAGCAAATCGAATCCAAGTGTGACTCCCTCCTCGTAGCAAATCAAGTCAATGGGATGTTCAAAGTGAAAGAGGAACGGATACGAAGGTACTTAGACAAATTACAAGTAACACTGTATCAATTCAGGGAATGAACCCTGCAGCACGTGCCCCGAGATCAGAACAGCGATACCGATGTTCTGGTAACTTGGGGTCGTCAGTCGATGCCAATAAATTCAGCTCGGTAACAGTAGTACAACTCATGAAATCGGTGATATAAGAAGGCCATGCCAGTAAACTCAACAAGTTTAACTTGGGATTGGAGGAACAAGTATATAGATTACTTGAAGACCAGAATATTACCCTTGGATCCCAAAGAATCGAGAGCTCTGCGTACCAAGGCTACCAAATTTATCTTGGTCGAATGAACATTATTCAGGAGAACGTTCGACAGTCCACTAGCCAAATGCTTGGGGTTAGGAGATACCGAATACGCCTTGAGAGAAGTTCACAAATGCACTTTTGGGAACCATTCGAGGGCAGAATCTTTGGTCCGAAAATTAATCAGGGCCGGCTACTACTGGAGCGAAATGGATAAAGATGCGAAGGACGTCATACAAAAATGCGACTATTGCAAGAGACATGCCCCGATGATCCATCAGTCGGGAGAACTACTCCACTCGATCTTGTCCCCATAGCCGTTTATGAAGTGGGGAATAGATATCGTCGGTCCCCTACCGTGGACACCCGGTAAGGGTTAATTCATACTATTCATGACCGATTATTTTTTCAAATGGGTCAAAGCTCAAGAGTTCAAAAACGTCCTGGAGAAAGAAGTCATTGACTTCATCTAGGACCATATAATATGTCCATTCGGGATACTGGCCGGGATCGTTTGCGATAATGGGAAACAAATCATTGGCAATTGAAGATCACAAGATTTAGAAGATACTATTAATACGTTACCACCCTAGTGGGAATGGACATGCAGAATCAACAAAACAAGACCATACTTAAAACCTAAATAAGAGGTTGACCGATGCTAAAGGGAGATGGAAGAAAATCACGTTCGAAGTCCTGTAGGCATACTGTACGACTTCGAAGTCTAGTACCGGGGCCACCCTATTTTTGTTGGTCTATAGGGCTGAAGCCTTAGTATCAGTCGAAGTGGGAGAACTGAGCCTCAGGTTCTAATATGCTACAGAAGAGTCGAACGACGAGTATGATCACGAGCCTGGAACTATTGGATGAAAATCGGGAGGCCGCCCTAGTACAGTTGGCCACCCAAAAACAGCAAATAGAAAGATAATACAACCGAAAAGCCAACCTTTGATACTTTAAGATCTGGGACTTAGTGTTGAGGAAGGTAAAATTACACACCTGGAACCCGAACGAAGGGAAACTAGGACCGAATTGGGATGGACCATATCGAGTCATCTGAATTACAGGCAAAGGCTCGTACAAACTCAACGCAGGAAATATTGTGCAACTACCAAACAACTGAACGTCACACACTTAAAGTGGTACTACTGCTAAGGTACGAACTCAATTACTCTTTAATTATGTTATGAATCTGACTAACATTTGCAAAAAAAAGGCCAAGGATGATGGGCTTTTAGGTCTGAAAGCACGCGTTGCACTCTTTTTCCCTTGAATCGATTTTGTCCTAAAATGGACTTTTAAGCAAGGCTTTTAACGAGGCAATAGTAAAACGTGCTAATTTAGACTCGCAGACCGGCCTCAAACTGGAGTCAATGATCGTTCATAGACCGGCCTCAAATCAGAGTCAATGATCGTTCATTTCATATCAACAATATCCGAACCCTTTCAAGTTCGACCTCAAATACTGGGGGCCATTACTCTGGAATTAAGATTTTTAGCAAGGAAAAAAGAAAAACCTTGTATGCTAGAAGCTAAGGCTTGGTGGTTAAGATTCATTAAAAGGGCAAATGGTTGTATGAACCGTGCTCACATAGTCCACTTTAACCATGATACAAATTTTTATGCACTTTCGATCATGTACCTTACATACTGAGAAATGAAAGAGAATTCAGCCTTGCTATTATGTATTTTCTTATTCTTCAATTTCGGATCCTAAAAGCCCATGGGCTACTCCTGCTCGGGGACTATCGAGACCATGAGCTACCCCTACCCGGGGACTATCGACCCTAAGGGCTAACCCTACTCGGGGACTGTCGCCCAAAGAAAGGTCGGACATCCCGGGCTACCGAATCTTAAAGGCACCAAACCTATTAGGCGGTGCATAAATACAAAAGGCTACGGGCACCCTAAAATGGCTCAGAGACGTTCGAAGCTCGTCATCACAAAGTAAGTCCTTTATAAAAACTCAAAACCTGCTAAAAGGTTACCCTCGACAAAAACATCGCCTAAAATCACTTAAGCATCTTGAAAACGTTCGGTTACACCGAGGTTTCAAAGACTTGAGCAAACAAAGTTGTATCAAAGTCGGGATCTGAAAAAACGAATGCCTCTTAACTACATTTGGTTCTATGCTAAGGTATCAAATACATTACATGAATAGAAATTATAAAAAGACGCTGGAAAAGTAAAGACACGATATTGCCAGAAAGGGAAAATTTCATATATATTCAAAAAAATATTTACAAAGGCCCGATAAATGTGGCCTCAAAATAAACCAAAATAAAATATACATATGGAGAAACAAAAAAAATACAAAGACATCTATGCCCGGTCTTTACAAAGGCCCCACTCATCGCTAAAACCATCGGAGCCCTCGGAACCCTCGGAGATCATAATTCAACTGAGACCATTTGTCAGATTTATCCTTCGCCAGCCGGAGTTGGTTCTCAGTTGATGCCAGCTCTACCTTCGCAGTTTCCTTATTCGAAGCCAGCAGGTCCATTATGCCTTTACACTCCTTGGCCATGTCCTTGACTTCGTTCGTCTTGGAGTTGGTCGATCAGGTCGATTTTCTGTTGGACCTGCGAGATTGTGTTGTTAGTCATCATGACTAGATCCTTGTTTTCAGCTTCTAATACCTTTACCTTTTCAACTAGGTCAGCATGTTCCCTCTTTAGGGTCAAAGCTTATTTTTAGCCTTGTCCAGCTCGGCCTAGAGGTCTTTCAGGGCCCCGTCCTGTTGCTCACTAAGAAGCATGTACATGTCCTTCTTCTTGACCTGCTCTTTGAGCTCAAACTCGAGATGGGCTAATTTTCGTGCGGTACCGGAGAAAGCTCTCATGGTGAAACACTGAGGCCTGTAAAATGACGAAAATAGTAAGACACATCAAAAGTTATGCAGGACTCATAAAGGGTGTAAAAGTGTTGATGTCTTACCGGGTTAAGCACCTACTGCGCCTCGTTGATAAGACTTAATGTGCCTACCTTATTCATCTTTTCTAGGTCCTCCTTAGTCACCACACATTGAAGGTAGCTAGCTACGCCTAATGGAGTGGATAGGACCCGAGCATCCTTTGGGACTGTAAGAATAGTTGTTCTTTTGCGCTCGGGGTCCATGCGCAGTGGGGGAAATTGATTCACCAGTTTTAGACTCAAACTCAGCCTGCTGGCTCCCATGGGCATAGTCTTTCTTCAGGATCTCCAGTTCGCCCATCCCGAAAAAGTCCTCCAATGTAGACATGTCCATACCATCGAAAAAGGAGTTGAGGGGGTCATCTTAAACCTACACTCCCTCACTTGATTTTTCTTTGCCCGCTTGAGCCTCCTCGAGCATGGACTCAGTATAGGAGGGCATTTCTATGATGTCTATGACACCAGTCGCCTCCTTAGGAACAGAAGCGGCTTCCTGGGAGGTCATAACCTCCATCTTCCCTCAGGTTCCCGAGCCTTGAGGGCATCAGCCTCATGGCCCCCTTTATCAGTCGTTGCCAACTCCCCGGTGGGGATCGATTCATGGGCAACGAAGATGTTGTCTTCTTCAGGCTCATCCCTGAGCCAGTAGAGATAGCCATGGTTCGCTGCCTAAAACCAAGTATTATTCTTGGGCTTCCAGGCCTGGATGGCTGCCCTTTTCTTCATCTTTCCCTCGGGGTCACGAGAACTCGTGGACTTTCTTTTTTTCGTCTTTTCCTTCTTCGTGGCAACCCCGATCTGTCTCAAGATGGATGGCTCAACAGGAAAAGACGGATCTTCGTCCTCATCGAGCGGCCTAAGTTTAGTGGTCTTAGAAAGACCTGCAAGAAAAAAGGGAGAAGTTAACACTATATAAGTTTAAAGCATGAAAATAACAATTTTGGGAAAGAACATCTCCATTAGAACGAGCCTGTGGTCTTCACATGAAGAAATTGCCCATGGCCACCTCGATCTTCGTTCTTTATCAATACTCGAGAAAGGAGCCTTGCTTGCCCGGCGGGTGAGCTTGATCAGTCCCCCTCGAAAGATTCGGGGACTGTGTAAATGGAGTAGGTGGTCGAGGGTGAACTAGTGAGACTCACTGTTGTTTATGAAGTAGCACAAGAGGATCATGATCATCCAGAAGGATAGGTGGATTTTTCCAAGACACACCTCGTATCTCTTGCAGAAAGCAAGAACTACGTGATCCACAGCGGCAAGCGTAAAGGGTTAAGTGTAAGCACTCAGATACCCCTTCACGTGAGTGGTTATATCGACGTCGGGCCCAGGGACAACCACGTCTTTACCCTCCCACTTTTAGTCCGCTTGGACTACAGGTAAGGTTTCTTTGGTGACATAGCATATGTATCTTGATGCTCCTTTACCCCGGTCTTGTTGGCTAGAGGCCTTCTCAACCTTGAAATCATCCCCGATTGAACAGCCTCCAGTATAAGACTTTTCATGGGGGCCTCCAGGGCTACCTCGGGAACAACCACTTTGGCATCTACGGCCGGGTGGGAAGATGAAGGGGTAGCCTGATGAGGGGCTGATTTGAAAGTTTTAGCCATCATGAATCTGGGAAAATATATGAAGATTTGAAGAAGATTTGAAGGAAAAGTATGAAGGTTTGGAGAAACAAGTATGAAGGTTTGAAGGTGGGATGAGGATCTAAGTTAGAAATCTAAGAGCAAATATGACGATCAGAAGATCAGAGATGAAGGTATGAAGATTTGAAAAACTTGAAAGCCGCTAGAAAATTCGAAGGTAAAAACTAGGATCGGAAAGTGAAAGAAGTATAAAAGGTCGAAGCTTTTATAGGGAAAAATGTAATCAACACGTGACGTTTCACATTCAAAGGCAATCAGTCGATGATGAACACGTGTCCGAAGTCAGAACGACGCGGCTGATGAGATGTTTCGGCTTATCCGTCATCTCGGTTGTAAGTACAAAGGAAGAAACCGGGGTTCATTTATAGTTTCCCATCATTTCGGTAAACCTACTCTCTTGGAAACGAGGGGACTATCTGTATACGGCTGAAATCAGGGCTAACACACACCTCGAGTTCCCGTTGGAATAAACGAAGCAAGGATATGAATACACATGATCAAAATCGAATCTTAGAACTTCTTGTACCAAAGCCCGAACAGAATGCTCGCTATCGGACTTGATAAAACAACGCACTCTGGATCCGGGGTGGGTTCTAAGACTTCGGGAAGCGCATGAATGGTTGTAAACCATTCAAAAGGATCTTCATTGTTGCATTAGCCGTGTTTCATCTCCTGTACATATACGAATAAAAAGTACTGCTACTCATGTTATTTAGATATATACCTCCACATAAAATTCCAGTCGTTAAGTTATCTTAATTGGCCTATATATATATACTTAGCTATACAAAACGTTAAGTCAAACTATCCAAAAGGCTGAGAGGAAAGGGACCATCCTATCTGCACATCCATCCCTACCTCCAAAATGAACACTTTTTTGTTTTCTAAAAAGAACGAATCGTATGTAAAATTTGTTGTTTCTATCTATTTGAATGAAGATTCATATATCAATCCGCATTATTATCTTATTAATTTGACATAATTATATTACTATCACAAGTTAAAACTTTGTTCATATGTAAAAAAATGGTTAAGCCGACGATATATATAACTTGAATTCATTTGTTTGTATAGGTATTATATGATTTCCAAGCATTACAGAAGAGGATGCTATTTTTTGAGTTTAAGTTATATACATTGTTATTTCTTTTTAAAAAAATATATATAATCATCCAAAGAATAATTACAGGTAAAATATTATAAAAAGTGAGATTTGTAATCTTGAATGAAACGGGTACTCACCTATCATTATAGTTAAATATGAAGTAAAATTTCTTCAATAACAATATATACCGTATAACTTAGCTCCCGTTGAGCCATAGAATTTGGGAGCTTTTTTTAAATTTTATTTTTAAATATCTGTTTGTTTAGATTCTAACCATTTTTTGGCAGATTTTAAGACAAGATCTTAAAATCCAAAACACAGCTCCAGTGTAGTTTTTTAAGTTAGCGTTTGGCCATACATTTTTAAATTTGTTTTGAAAAATTTGATTTGGATAAAGTTTGGTTTGAACATGAAAATGTGTTTGGACATCAATTTTCAAAACACATTTCATTTTTTTTTTTGAAAAAACATAAAGCATGACTTATGCCCGTAAGTTCTAAAAACTATCAGAAATACCCAACACTACCTTCATCAATAACATTCTTTATATATCGCAAACCATAGTCCTGAACATAAATAAATTTGGTACAAATTATTATTTTTATAATGAATTACATAATACACTATCAAATGACCGAAAAGATGAAACAACATTGTTACAAAATAATATATGGTTGGCTCTTTTATAAAATACAAAAGTTTGGGGCAGTTTTTAAAAATTGTAATAGTAATATTTTGGGCCAAACAACTGGTTTTGGGATTTGGATTTTGAAAATTTGCCAAAATATGGATAAAATTTATGAACAAACAAGTATTTGCCAAAAAAAAAAAACCAAATATATTTTGGCAAAATCTATGGCAAACGGGTCCTAAGTGTTTTGAAGTTTTTACTCGCAAAATTTTAAATTTTTTCAAGTAAAATACATGTTCAAACACAATTTCAACTTTCAAAAATTATTTTTCATCTTATTTTCAACAACTCAATTTTTTCAAATTTCAGCTAAATCTATATCGAAATGCTAGTTTAAACTCATAGGGGTCGTTTGGTTGCAGATTACGGTGGGATATTCAAGAATGAGCAATCCCAAGATTATAATGCTAAGATTGTTATCCCACATATAAAATTTGTATCATTATTAGCTAAGACCCATAACCTAATATAGGATAAATACAATCTGAAATCTTATTCCGAAATTATAATCCTATTCTCAAAAACAACCGAACTCTTACTATTTCCTCCTAGACACAGGAAGGTGGGCTGCTGCTCCATATTGTGATATGGAAATCCTTGAGAAAGCAGCAAATCTAAAGAAATCTTTCACCAACCCCATTGAAACCAAAAATGAAATAAAAGCATATCACATTGGAATAAGAAGGGAACATGCATGGACTGGTACTAAGCTTAACTAAGGTCCACTGTTTTTTGTCTAATGGGACAGAGATTGAAGAATTTTGTAAGTCAAGTACCTCGTAGCAAAAAAAAATTATTCTTTGTACTCTCTTTTATTACCATTAATTGCAACAGAATCTTTCCCATTTGTGCTCTTGAAAGATCTTGCTTTAGCTTTTAGAGAAGTTGGAACTTGGAACTACGCTATCGCAAAAGGTCATCAATTGCTAGCATATGGCCTTTCTAAATATTTCTGCAAGGCCAGGTTCCTCTAATCAAGCAAATTTCTATTAAGATTTTATACGTATAATTGTCACGACCCAAAATCCATTAAAGGTCGTGATAACGCCGGACACCACTGTCAGGCAAGTCAACTAAAACACTTAATTAAATTCTCATTTTAGATACTCTTGAAATCTATGATTTTCCTTCAAATTTATCAATAAAAGGATAATCGTTTCAAATCAAATTAAATGATAAGCAGTTAATACAAAATACTTCATAACCAGAGGCGGACCCAGGATTTGAGAATGACGGGGGCACCATTATCGTTAGAGTGAATTACCCAATTGATCTGCGAACACAAACTTCAACTTCATCATACTCCCAAATTGACCTACTAACACAAATTTTAAAAAAAATATTCCAAAAAAAAAAGAATCTTGCACATCCTTGCGCACACATGAACTAAACTGGAATAAACCTTAAAATGTAAAACAAGCTTAGTGGCCTCAATTCTTAACATACAACAGCAATCTATTGTTGTCCCAAAAAGAGAACTAAAGAAGGCACAACTTAAATCAAAATACAAACTTCAATATTATAGAAATCTTTAATTGATACTAATATAACAATAGTACATCATCCACTTATACTTGAACTCGACGCGTTCTCATATTCTGAAAACGGTCAATAATAACATCATTGCTTACATTTACAAATACTTCTTTTTTAAAATAACAAACTAAACAATCATTTAAAAATGCATCACCAATACTTCTACACAATTTATTCTTGATGTACTTCATGGATGAGAATGCTCTTTCTACCGTTGCAGTCGCGGCAGGTAAAAGTAGAGTCAACTTCACAAGTAAATCTTGAAGAGCATTCTCATCCATGAAGTACATCAAGGATGAATTGCGTAGTAGTATTGGTGATGCATTTTTAAATGATTGTTTAGTTTGTTACTTTGAAAAAGAAGTATTTATAAATGTAAGCAATGATGTTATTATTGACCGTTTTCAGAAAATGAGAACGCGTCGAGTTCAAGTATAAGTGGATGATGTACTTTTGTTATATTAGTATCAATTAAAGATATTTTATAATATTGAAGTTTGTATTTTGATTTAAGTTGTGCCTTCTTTAGTTCTCTTTTTGGGACAACAATAGATTATTGTTGTATGTTACGAATTGAGGCCACTAAGTTTGTTTTACATTTTAAGGTTTATTCCAGTTTAGTTCATGTGTGCGCAAGGATGTGCAAGATTTTTTTTTTGGAATACTTATTTTAAAATTTGTGTTAGTAGGTCAATTTGGGAGTATGATAAAGTTGAAGTTTGTGTTCGTAGGTCAATTGGGTAATTCACTCTAATGATAAGCGTGCCCGTGTCATTCTCAAATCCTGGGTCCGCCTCTGCTTATCATCAAATAACTGTATCAAAGATAAGAATAAGAAATGTCTGTTCTTGTTCTACTGGCAAGGCGAGCAGTCAGTCACCCGATAAAATCAAACTCAAGTCCCTGTAGAAAATTCTTCAATTAAAAAGAAAATCAAGAGAGAGTTTCAAAGTAAGTGAAGTTTTAAGTTACAAATAAAAAATAAGTTTCAAAGTAAGAGAAGCACTAATCAGAGATTGAGGAAGAAGGGTTCTCTATTTTAAAGTGAGAAGTGATGGAGGCGAGCTTTGATTTTTTATTGAGGAAGAACGAAAAAGTGAAGAAGAAGTACTGGGGAAGCAGGGACTGCCGATTGGGGCTTTTGGGTGCTTTTGGGAATTGGGGTTTTGACTACTATTATTTAATTATTAAAAGTTTAAAATATAATTGAATTGAGAATAGGTGAAATAAAAAATTATTAATTAGTGAGCTTGACTAGTAACTAATAAATAGTACTGCTGTACTAAGTAAAACAAACTTAAAAAAATATTGTAGCAAGCAGGTTCGAACCCACGTCGAGTGATAAGGAGCAAGTCTTACGCTTAGAAGCGGACCATTGCTCCAGGTGTAATTTTATTATTGAGGGAGCCAAGAAAAATATTTAAGGGGTCACCAACGTATATACAACTATGTATACACGGAGTTTTTGCCGAAGTTAATGGGTTCACGTGACTCCTCAAAAAGGGCTGTAGGTCCGCCTCTGTTCATAACCATCCCAGAACCCGATGTCACAAATGCATGAGCAATTTCTAAGAAATCGAATAAAGTACAATAGCTGTCCGGAACACAAATTGGACAGAAAGTAAATACAATTCTGAGAGAGACTACACTAGCTACGGATCGCCTCGAGGAAATACAGCTCATCTAGTCCCCGGGTCACCCGTACTGCTATGCCCGATAGGCCAATAGAAATACTTGCACCTGTGCAACAAAATGCACAACAAGTGTAGCATGAGTACAAAAACAACGTGTACTCAGTAAGTATCCCGCTTACTCTCGAAGAAGTAGAGACAAAATGAAAACTTTGACACTTACTAATGGTCCAATAAAAATATTATTAATGCGTTGACTCACAGATTCATTAAGAACAGCAGTGGATTCCAATGGGTCACAAAACAGGTAAAAGTTCTTGTTTTTATTAAAAATCTCCGGATTCATAATCAATTAATTAACAATTATCTCAAGTCGGGTAAAGCATATATCAATATCAATAATTCTCAAGGCAAGCGATACAAGCATGCGCAACTCATGCCGAGGTCGTACGGCCCGATCCAATATAAATGTAAAATGTGCACTACCGAGGGTTGAGAAGCACGAACTATAAATACATCTATTACCCCGCTCGCGAATCATACATGCGACACAGTTAAATTTAAATAAACATTCACCATGCTCGTGTATCATACCTACGACGCAGGTACACATAGAAATACATGCTCAAAAAGCAAATTAAAAATTTATCGGGAAATATTTATCCAAATAAAAGCCAATTCCATTTTAATAATTTAAGAAAATGAAGTTTAGTCCTCTTAGAAACTCGTTTACCAATTCGTTAGGATTTAAGAAATTCAACTGTCAATAAGATCACAACTATTCCAAGTATAGCATGCTTTTGGGTCCTAGACTATCCCGACTTACACATGTTAGTAGCTACGAACGGACTCTCGCCACCTCGTGCGTACGTAGCCCCCACAAATAGGAGCACATACCTATAGGGACAATTCCCTCTTACAAGTTTAGAAAGGAGACTCACCTCGCTCCGAAGTTCCTTAACTGGTATTCCACGCCCCTCCGAAGACTCAAATTGATGCACAATGCTCCAAAACTAGTCAATAATTATACAAATCCATTAATATATATTCAATTACTCATTACAATCCAATTTATAATAATTTCTAACCCCGATCGACAAGTTGATAAAATTGCCCTCGGGCCCACGTGCCTGAATTCTAAAAAATTTCGAAGATAAAGTTTACCCATAATCTCACGAACCCAAATATATTATTTGCTCTCAATGTCATGCCCAACATTATGGTCAAAATTCAAGAGTATCAAATTTCTAGGTCTTCCTCAAAATCCCTAAATTTTTACAAATTTTCTTGTTTAAATCCATATATAAACCTTGTATTTACTCAAAACTAGTAGAAATCACTTACCTCATGCGTGGTGATGAAAATGACACTCCAAAATTGCTCCAAAATCGGCTCCCATAAAAGATTTGAGATAAAAATGAGCCAAAAACTGTTTTAAAACACTTCACTGCCCAGGCGTCCCTTCTATGCGATTGCACACAATGCTCTGCGATCGCATAAGCGAATCTCAGGGCCTCCAAATCTTGCACAATGCGATCTCAATCACAACCCTTGCGATCGTATAAGCCAAAACCAGCAGCATCCAATTTCTTCCTTTATACGATCGCACAAATAGCCCTACGATCGCATGAGCCAAAAATCGTTTTAAAACACTTCACTGCCCAGGCGACCCTTCTATTCCATCGCACACAATGCTCCGCGATCGCATAAGCGAATCTCAGGGCCTCCAAATCTTGCACAATGCGATCTCAATCACAACCCTTGCGATCGCATAATTCAAAACCAGCATCATCCAATTTCTTCCTCTATATGATCGCACAAATAGCCCTATGATCGCACAAATAGCCCTATGATCGCATAAGCCAAAACCAGCAGCCTCCAATTTCTTCCTCTATGCGATCGCACATACAGCCCTGCGATCGCACAAGCCAATACCATCTGCCTCCAAGTCTTGCACTATGCGATCGCAGTTCCTCTCACGCGATCGCATAGAGTAAAAACCTGCTGCACTCATACCAGAAACCCAACAATCCCTACAAGGCAAGAATCGACCCGTTGAGCATCTGAAACACGCCCGAGGCCTCCGTCGGGACCTCAACCAAAACTGCCAACTAGTCTCAAAATACAGTACGGATTTGCTCGAGGCCTCAAATCATATTAAACAACGCTAAAATCACGAATCGACCCCCAATCTAATCTTTATGAACTTTCAAATTTCAAACTTCTACTTTAGATGTTTAGACCTATAGAATCACGTCCGATTGACTTTAAATTTTGCATACAAGTCATATTCGACATTACAGACCTACTCCAACTTTCAGAATCGTATTATGACCCCAATATTAAAAAGTCTACCTCAGGTCAAACTTCTAAAAAACCTTCAAATTTCTATCTTTAGCCTAATGACTCGAAAACGCTCCACGGACATCCGAATTCACTTCCGATCGCGCTCCCAACTTCATAATCACCATACGGAGCTACTTCCAGACTCGGAACCCCAAACAGACATTGATAACACTGAATTGCACTTTAACCCAAACTTATGAAATTTCTTCCAAAATGCTAACTTCCACAATATGAGCCAAAATGCTCCCGGGTCATCCAAAACTCGGTCCGAGCATACGCCTAAGTCCAAAATCATCATACGAACTATTGAAAACTTCAGATCCCGATTTCGATGTTGCTTACTCTGAAATCTAATCTTAGTCAATTCTCTCAACTTAAAGCTTTCGAAATGAGAATTCCCTCTCCAGGTCGACTCCTAGCTTTCTGAAATTCAATTTCGACCATGCATACAAGTCATAATACCTGAATTGAAGCTGCTCATAGCCTCAAACTGCTGAACGGCGCGCTAGAGCTCAAAATGACCGATCGAGTCTTTTCAATAATGATTTATTATATTATCATGCATAATCAGTGTAATTTAATACTCCCTCCGTTTCATATTATATGAGGTAGTTTGACTCAACATGGAGTTTAAGAAAAAAGAAGAAGACTTTTGAAAATTTGTGTGGCTATAAAAGCTTCTCATTAAGGGTAAATGGGTATAATGAAAAAGTTTAAAGTTGAATTATTTTCAATTAGAAAATGTGTCATTTATTTTGAAACAGACTAAAAAAGAAAGTACCTAATTTAATATGAAACGGGGGGAGTATATGATAAACAAGGAAAGTAATAAAGATTACACTATATAAATAATGTACAAAAAATCATTTACCCTCCCCAACTTTGTGTTAAAAATTAAACTCCCCCCTCAACTTTGAACAATAATCATTATCCCCCTTTATCCTATACAATACCTTTTTTTGGCCTTTGAATTTTCAATTTCATCCTCAATTCAATATTTTTTTATTATATGATTTTTTTTATGATTTAAGCTATAACTTAAATTATGTAATATCTAGTATAAATTGTAATTAGAGTTCATTAAAATTATAAGTAGAATAAGCAATCAAAGTCAATTAAAATTACCTTATCTTTATGATTGTTATTTTAATATAATGCATATTAAATATATATATATTTAAGTTATATTTTTTTAGCAACAAAGCTAGAAATTCATACAAGAGTGACCCCAATTTTTTTTAATTTCGGATTGAACTTGTGTGCTAAAGATAACTTGGGGTGTTTTTCAATCCACTTATATGAAAAACTCGGATTGAACTTGTGAGCTAAGAAATTAAAATTTGTGAGCTAAGAGAATAGAATTCATTAATTTCTTAGCTCATAAGTTCACTCTGAGTTTTTCATATAAGAGGATTGAAAAATACCCCAAGTTATCTTAGCTCACAAGTTCAATCCAAAGTGGTTAAAAAAATTGGGGTATTTTTCAATCCTCTTATATGATTTTCTAGCTCTGTCGCTAAGAAAATATAGATTAAATATATATATTTAATATGCATTACATTAAAATAACAATCATAAAGATAAGATAATTTTAATTGATTGACTCTAATTACTCACTCTACTTATAATTTTAATGAACTCTAATTATAATTTATAATAGGTATTACATAATTTAAGTTATAGCTGAAACCATAAAAAGAAATATCATATAATAAAAAAGTATTGAATTGAGGAGGAAATTAAAAATTTAAGGGCAAAAAAAGTATTGTGTAGAATAAAGGGGGGAAAATGATTATTGTTCAAAGTTGAGGGGGAGTTTGATTCTTAACAAGAAGTTGAAAAGGATAAATGATTTTCACCCAATAATTTTTTGTATACATCGATGAGTTTTTAATCCCCCTTAACATTACAGAATCTTTTAATGTAGATCAAAGGTGGCTCAAAATTTGCTTCAACTTGCATAGTTGAATAAAAAATGTGGTATTCTTACCGCTCTCTTCTTCTTCTTCTTCTTCCTTATTTTTTTTTTTGTTTTAGGAAAATGAATTTCCGTGTTAGAATTCTTGAAGCTAGCACTACTTATAAAAGTGACTTATTTATGTAAAAACAATTACACCTTAGTATATAACAGTTAAATTCTAATTTCTTTAAGAGCAAAACACCTCTGTAGTAGGACAACAACCTATTGGAATAGACAGTATGATGTTAATACCTCTCCATAACAGTCTTGTCTGTTCCGGTATTTTTTGGTTGCAATAGTGAATTGATGTTATAGAGAATATATATTGCGTATAATATGAAAAATTGATTTCAAAGAAAACTTAGCCGTTTATGGTAAAATATTGTTCTAAAGGATGACTGTTATTGATAGGTTTGATTGTAATAGAAAATTTGGAGGTGAGTGGGAGGGAGCATGAATACCTTTGGGACTCTCCTTGTTGCTTTGTTCTTTAAGACCAGTCGAAAATAGTTTTCCTTTTCCGCACACACACTCATATATATATATATATCAAGACAGTGTAGAGATAACCCTTGAGGGCTTGAAAGGTAATATAAAATTTTTATAATGAAAAGCGTAAAATGTATTGATTCTGGAATCTGGATCCAATCACTTTTTAAAGATCTTGTTTAGAATGCTGTTTCTTTAATTAAGTGAAGCATTTTCTTTCATGAAAAAAAAAGAAAAGAAGAAAATAAGAATAAGAATAAGAAGAAGAAAAAAAGCAAAAAGTCACACACTCATTATACATTATGCTAACACTTATGTGCTATTATTTGATAACTTCTGGGTCGTAGAGTAATTAAAAAAGTCTTACGGTATAAATCTGTAAATATAGCACGGTCTAGTCAGTTTTCGGACCGGTCATTAAAAAATAGTCAGTATTTACCATGCCAATAAAAAATAGCCACTATTTTGTTGCAATAATGACCGGTTCAGCATAATATACTGGAGTTCGTTGCACCTGTGTATGAACTTCCAGCATATTATGCTGGAACTCCAACACACGAAAAGTTCCAGCATAATATACTGAAAATTTGAGCACTTGTGTATGAACATCCAACATATTATACTGGACCAATATACTTTGCTGGAACTCCAGTATATTATGTTGGAGTTCTAGTGTACTTATGCTGGAACTCCATCACATTATACTGGAGTTCTAGCATACTTATCCTGGAACTCCAGTATAATATGCTGGAGTTCAAGTATACTTATGCTGGAACTCCAGCATAATATACTGGAGTTCGTTGCGCCTGTGTATGAACTTCCAGCATATTATGCTGGAACTCCATCACGTTATACTGGAGTTCTAGCGTACTTATCCTGGAACTCCAGTATAATATGCTGGAGTTCAAGTATACTTATGCTGGAACTCCAGCATAATATACTGACGTATTTTTCGGGTTTTGAACAGTGTTTTCGCTCAAATTTATTTTTACATGAAAAATGGCTAAATTTCATATACTTTTAAAACTGAGCTATTTTTGAACGACCACCTGTAAATCTGGCTATTTTTGAATTTCGCCTATAAATATACATGGTAAGTTTTCATTCTTCGAAAACGGTGGACTACTTACTTTTTAATTGGAATATTTTTTTCTTGGTGCAAAAGCAAACTGTTAAACAATTATGAATTATTTATACTATATTCTCAACTTTAAATATTTTATTTTTTTCAACTTCAATTATTCAAACCCTAGACCTTTGAAATAGTAAAACTAGAGAGAATTAATCGGCCAAGTTCTGTAGTTAAGAGATATGGGGTGTGTTTGGTATATGTTTACCTCGAAAATACGAGTAACAATTAAATTTGATTTGTGGTTTTAAAGATATGTGATTTAGTTTAATACCAATTAATAATCAAGAAGTATGAAGTATAAATGAATCAAACCAGTGTTACCACAGCAGTAACGGCCTCGAGCTTAGTGACCTCGAGATGAACCAAGAACAATAAAGTAAGAACAGTAAAGAGAAGAGCCAAGTCTGATGAACAATGAGCCAGAAAAATAAGATAGTATATTCTTTGCCAATGATTAGATGATGTTTACAAATGATTGGGGTTCCCTTTTTATAACAGTGGAACCCTAAATAATGGAACATTTCCTTTTACAGTAAGGAATCTTATCGGGACAATTGTCTAACTGCCTAATATGGAATCGTACAATTCTATTCCAGGATTTTTGCTATGATTTTGGGAACGTGGTAGGAATCTCGCCCACTCTATTAGAGATCCATAACAAAATTATTCGGGGTCGAGCATACTCAGCTTCAGTATTCATCGTGCTTCGATCCTCGAGCATTGCATCCTATCTTTGAGCTCGAGTCTGATCCATCGGGCTCGAACTCGACATTACATGAACTCGGTCATAAGACGACCCCTCAAGCCTATAGATCGAAGGCATATGATTTTGACCGTATACAGATAGTCCCTGCGTTTCTTAGTGTAGGTCGATAAGAAACAATTTGATCTTCGATGCTCCGACGCCTTGATCCGGATGTCAATCTCGTGATGTCAGCAGCTGAAGTGACTGAAAGGGCGCTTTCATGTAGTTCCCAAATTCATTAATTGGGGGCGGATGATGGTCGGCTATTTGGATTCCCCAATACGCTTAAGCGACTTCTATAAGTAGGCCAACTTCATAATTTTGCAAAACTTTACTTCTCAAAGAGTTCTCAAAATCTCATCAGCTCCTTCAACTTCTCTAAGTTCACCCTTCTCTCAATTTGTTCTCAATTCATCATCACCCTGTTCTCTTCTCTTGACTTTCCAAACCATAATGGCTAAAACATCTAAATCTGTTCCCCCAAAAAGAAAAAAGCCTCTTCATCATTGCGACCGGCCAGATGTAAAACGGTGGTGCCACCTCTTATCGAGGAGTGTATTCCCCCGCCATATGAAACAACATCCTATTTCAAAATAAAAAAACCTACATCGAAGCCAGGCCGACCATTTCCCGATACATCTGTTTGATAACCAAGGATGAGCTCGAGCAGGTGAAAAAGGACTGCAAATGGGATAACAAAGATGTGGTGATCCCTCCCCTTAAGATGACATCACCACTCATAAGGCAGGGTACTTAAGCATGTATACGTACCCATTCACGCTGGGTCCTGCAGATCCATCTCTGGGTCCCATAGATCCAGTTATTCTCGATTTTTTCCAACAATATCAAGTGACGCTCGGCCAGATCTATCCTTGATTCTGGTGCATTGTCAATCTGATCAGATATTTCTCGAGCCAGGTCGAGGGGATGCCTTTCACCCTCGACCATCTGGTTAGGCTATAAATCCCTTGTCTTTATCGAGGTGACCTGATAAAGTAGCAATAATGATCAACGAAATCTCTCTTCTATGTGAGCACGTGATTTTTGCCCTATACGAGAATTACTCCCAAAAAATACAAAATAAAATAGTTTTTGTTTGTTTGCAATTGTCGTGAATTTTGTGTTATTTTTCTTGTATTGTTTATATTTTTCTGTGCATGTTTATTTGTTTAAATTAATGAAAATACAAAAATATATTGCATTTGCATTTAGGATTTAATTCTACAATTAGGAGTAATTGAGTTTGTTGTGTCAAAAATAAAAAATCACAAAAGATAATGTACTTTGCATTTTTAGCATTTAGTGTTCAAATTGTGTGATTTTACTTTTTAATTGGTGTGATAATTATTATTAAGAGTTAATTAGTATTTTTAAGATAATTTTAGTTTTATAATTTAATCTAGGATTTTTTGTTTTAAAATTAGGAAATAAAAAGAAAAAAGAAAAAGAAACAAAACAAAAATATAGAAGAAAATCGGACTGGGTTCTTTTTGAATTAAAACCAGGCCCAACTCAACACCCCTACCCGGTCCAACAGACCCTTCGCCCAGGCCAGTTGAAACGGCGTAGTATGATGGTGAAACTACGTCGTTTCAATGGCAAAAGATCACAGTCGTCCATCTGATCACAATCCAACGGCTCAAAACCCTCCTTCCTCACCCGGACCACCCGACCCGTTCCCACTCGGTCTCAAAGATTAATCAAACGACGCCGTTCCCCTTAAGTTAACTGATCCAGGCCGTTGATCTCGTTTGATCAAACGGCCAGGATTAAATCCTCACCCCACTATATATTCCTAAAACAAACCCCACCCCCTATAGCCAAACCCCACCCATCGTCTCTCTCAGACCTCTCAGAGACGACCCCCACGAAACCCTAGCCGCCACCCCTCCCCTTTGCCTGAAAACCGGCGGAAATGACGCTGACGACCACCAAAATAACACCCCCGAGCCACCGAACCATCCTTTCTCCAAATCCATGTCCCTCGTCCCTCAAATCATGATAGAACCTTTTGAATCTTCAATCGAAGATTGGTCCAAAACCCTAGCCGCCACAACTTGACCCCAAATCAACACTAGTTGACCCCCTGATCTCCCTCGTTCCTAATACAAGACCACTTTCACTTGAATCGAGCCGGAACTTGACGAACCTTAAATCAACTGAACGAACCCTAAAAGAACCCAAGCCCAGGAATCGATCCAAAAAGGAATTTGAGGTCGTAATCGACTTTAGTCGAGTGTTCTCAGTCGAGAACACTCGATTAAGGTCCGTTTTGGCCTCAAAAGTTCAAGTCGAAGTTCAACTCAATTAAGGTACCTCGATTGAGATTCTGAGGTATTTCTTCTTCTTTTCTTTTATTTGTTTTTTTTTGTTGTTGTTATTATTTATCGGATTGAGTTTCATTATAATTCTTCATTTCTATCAATTATTTCTTCTTCCTCCTTCGGACCTTTTACTGGTCCAGTTTTCCTCTATCGATTATGCATATGTTATAAATTGTTGAGTCGATTAAGTAGTTTTTCGTTGATTAGTCCATTCATGTTTGTAGTAGTTCTCGTCAAGTTATTTTATGTCAATTGATTCATTTTCTGATCCTTATATTCCCAGCTTTAGGGCTCCATTAAGTATAGTGTCAATATCCCTTCATTTCTTGTCTAAGATAATTGTAATTCGTTTCAAATGTGGATGGTTTATTCCTATACGTGTCAGTTAGATTTGATCTTAGTAGTTCAATAGGATTTTGTGCTGATTCATTGGTCTTTACTTTGATGCTATTTGTTTTAATTTGATGTTCAAGCTTAAAATGTTGATTAAGTTTGCTGAGGTAAATCGTAATGTTATGTTTGGGTTCTGATATGAATTGAACTGGAGTTTAAATTCAGCCTTAGTTAATCAGTGGTTAGGTTTCTTACTTAAGTTGAATTGGTTATAGCTGCTGTAGTTTAGTCAATTGATAGGCTTGAATTGGTTATAGCTGAAGGGTAATACATGTTAAAAGGATTATATTGGGATGGGATAGTAGTTCAGGACATTCAAAAGGGTAATTTGGGAATTGAAAACTTCTGAAATGTGTTAGTTTAAGTGGACTGTCAGGAAATACTAAAATAATGGTATTGTTTAATAAAAGTGGGGAACAAGACATAATGATGTGGGGAGGTTGTAAGAAAAGTAATTAAACAAATAACTCACCCATAACTTTGATTTAAACAATGAATTAGACATATAGTAGTGGGGGTTCAGGGAATATCATGGGCAAGAATGGTGTTGATAATAGTTTAAGTGTTTCGAGAGTTGTGATAAGGGGACTGTGGGGTATAAATAGAGTCATAGGCAATTAGTTTTGGGGGGACGACTTCACATTCTGAGAGCCTATGACAATAAGAGAAGACATTGACAATTTGAGAGCTTTAAGGATCAGTTGAAAAAGGATCAAGAGAAAAAGATCATGAGACTGATAAAAGAGAGAGATTAAAAAGAAAAAATGGTTAAGGGCAGTCAGTTTTGAGAGTTTCTCCTTTGAATTAGTTCTGAGAGAGTTTTTGAGAGCTGGAAATTGTCTGAAATTCCTAAGCCAGTCTATAATTAGTTTAGGTTCAGCTCACTAAAACTTTCTTCTCAAGGCTGCTGGTCACTTCTGGTTTAACTCAAGTCCAGTTTGAGTCTCGGGGTGTTTGTGTTGCTGTTGGATTGCTGAATTTCATTTGGGTCTATCTGGGTGTGGTGCTGTGTGTTTTGAAACTGTCCCATTGCTGTGCTGGTTGAATTAACTGTTCCATTGCTGTGGTATTGCTGCTGCTGACTACTACTTCTTCTTCTTCGATTTCCATTATCCAGGTGCACATTTTGAACCCGATTCAATGTAGCACCATCAGTTGATAATGAAATATGATAGGAGCACGAGTTTGATGTAGTTTTCCAAATCCTTGTATAGTTTTGTATTGATGTAGTTCTGTACTGATTGGAATATGAAATGCTAATGTAGTTTAGGACTTTAATTATGAATGATAAACATAAGGCTTGTATAACTAGGATTGTTTTCAAGTAGGTTTGGACTGTAGATGGACTGTTTGGATTATTGCAGTTAATGGCCATCCAGCTATAGCTTCAGTAATTGATACTTGCTTAGTTTAGCAGTTGTTTAAAGTAAGATCCCAAATAGTGTAGATTCCATGTTAATTTTGATTTCAAAGTACCTCTCCAGTAGCTTTGAGCCTCCATAGTTAGTTGATATATTGTTAGTGGATTACTTTAGCTGTTATACAATCAGATATGAGTGGAGTATGAATTCAGGCTATTCACTTATTCCTGTCAGTATCAGTAAAAAGAATCAAGCTATTGGTCTATTCATTTGAGAATTACGTTCATAGGGTATTGATAACTAATTCAATTCGCATGTCTATTTTACATTTCACTTTCAGTAGTATTTAACCAGTAACCAAATAAATAACGTGACTGAAGCCCTGAACTGGCGTAAAAACAATCAGCCTAAGGCAAGTTCAATAGGCACTTGGTTGGATTCAATTGAGGTTACATTTAACCACTAGCTCGTCTGCCGGCCGTTGAGCCTGAATGTATTAAACAGGCAGCCCAGGGACTCGATCTTCGAATCTCCACAACGCCGCTAGATCAGCTTGGCTAATTTGGGCTAAGCCCAGGCCCAATGCATGCGGCTATTGGACCTTTGTCCAAAGTGTACATATGATGTGGTTTGGGCACTTTTGCCATCTGGTTTGTTCGTATTCAAATAGCCTACTATGGGTTTTAAGTTAGATATCGGGTTCAAATTAAAAGGCACCACTTTTGTTTGGATCCGGACTTGAACTTGAAGCTCGAATTTTATAATATTAATTGATTAAGGCCTTTTTCTTTATTTTTTAGAGACAAATAAAAATAGAAAATCATAGTCACTTTAGGTTTGCCCTTTTAAAATAAAAATGAGACGAGCCTCGCCAAATAAAATGCATAAATTGCGGGGCCCTCAATAAATGGCTATAATAAATACTTAGATTCCGGGATGGGCCGTTTAGCAAATTTTACGGCTTTCCCCGAAGATAACAACGCGTTAGACTCTTTAGGCGCGGTTCTAATAATATTACCTTCCTAAACTCGGGTGCACATTTATGTGACCCAAATCCAAATCTCAACGGAGTCGAAATATGTCGATAACCTCGGGTGCATTGATGTGACGTGGTTCGAGATGTGTTTTCACGACGTTGCAATTCTCGTTACAAATAATAAAAAGCGGTAAAAAGTTAAAATTTGCACATAGGTTCAACAGGTATTAAAATCAAATAAATAAGTCGAATATAACAGTTGAGCAACCGTGCTAGAACCATAAAACTCGGGAAGGCCTAACACCTTCTCCCGAGTTAACAGAATTCCTTTTCTGGATTTCTGTTTTGCAGACTGTAATACAGAGTCAATCTTTTCCTCGATTCGAGATTCAACCGGTGACTTGGGACACCATAAATCTCCCAAGTGGAGACTCTGAATATTTTAATAAAAGGAATCCCATTTCGATTGTCCTTTAATTGGAAAAACTCCCTTTATTACACCCTTCCGGGGTGTGGTAGGTGAAAAGGAGGTGTGACAGCTCTGACGACTCTGCTGAGGACACAGTTACCCAGAACTTCGGTTCAGGTTTTAAGAATTCGAGCTTAGAATAATTGAAATGTTTGGCTTTATCTGATTCTACTACATGTTTTCCTGCTAAATGATGTTTTTTACCGCTTTGATATTATTTGAACTGTACATATAAACTGTGCCGAAACCCTTCTCCTCTCACCTCCGAGGATGTGCTTACTGGTTGAGACTCCCTATTCTGTTAGTGTCATACTCTGAAATAAGAAAGAGGCCGGATAAGTTACAAAGCTGGACGATCTCGCGGGTCCCCGGTACGTAGCCCCCTCCTCGACTCGAGTTGTCCGCTCGGGTACACAGTCTAGAACACATACCCAGGTTTTGAACCTAGAATAACTTGACTTCATGCCGGATCCCTAGTAGTAACGCTTATTTGCATCATGTTGCATTGGACTTAGGGGACTCAACACAGGAGTTGGGTCCGTCTAGGACAGGAAACCTGAAATGAAAAGACCATCATGATGCATCTTACGTGTTGCATATGCATTTATTTGTCTCAGACTTGCATGCTGACCGACTTTGGAGTATTTGGGAAACTTGAAAAAAAAAAGAGAAATAGCAGTGTAGAGAGTTAATTATCTATTTTAGAAAAAATAACCAATGTCAAAATAGTGTCGAAACTCTGCCGAATTTTTGAGAAAAATGAAAAAAGGAAAAGGGAAAATAAATTTAGTCGGGTGATGCCGCTCTTGTCAAAAAAAGCCGAATGTTCCCGAAAGGGACACCGGAAGGGTGACTTTGCATAAATGGCCACCCTTGGTCATTGTTTAGATTTTTCAGCCGGTTGACCCATACAGCCTTAAAATCTTCGTCCCCGAGACGCTGAAAGGTCGTGTTTGCAATACCGGGTCTTTTATCTCAAATTGAAAAAAAGAAAGGAAAAAGAGTCATAAATAAGTCGGGTGATGCCGTTTTTGTCAAAAATAGCCGAATGTTCTCGAAAGGGACGCCAGAGGGCTGACTTTGCATAAACATCCATTTTTGTTCATTTTTAAGGTTTTTACTGGTTAGCCCACACAGCCTTAAAATCTTCGTCACCGAAGTGCTGAAAGGCCGTGTTCGAAAAATCGGGTCTTGTATTTTAATTTGAAAAAAAAATAGTCAATTTTGTTTTGAGTCAAATAGAGTTTTACTTTTGCTTAAACACCTTAATAAATGTGCAGGATGAGCACGATTTAAAATGAACCTTTTTCAATCATGACTAAAATCCCTTTCGAGTTGCGGCTATGGTGGAATGATTTAGGCGAAGAAGGGCAAGACGATGTCAAGAAATATCTGAAAGGTCCCACGAAAGCCAAAGCTTTCGAAACCAAAAGTGGACATTGCTACGACTTACTAGCTTGAATGGAAGACGAAATACAGCAGCTGTAAAGGCAGCATCTCCAGGATTCTCAGGTTTTGGAAGCCTGTAAGGATCAGATAAGGCGCCTGCTCATAGAAAAGGTCGAACCAGGGACAAGATTGAGACTATCGCCCATGCCATCATTAGTAGATGCCGAATGTATGAAGACATGACCCGCACTACCATCTTCTCGAGAGTAATAATTTTTGTCAAGCGGACAATGTATGAACGGGAGAAACTCGAAAGGGATCTTGCACCTAAGCCCGCGGCAAGGCCGAACGATGCCTCGCGGGCACCAACTTTTGAAGCTTTAATGTATTCATAGGTCGAGTCTGTATTTTCTATTTTTCTGAGTCTATTGTCTGTGTGTCTGTTCTCTTTTTGCATCGGATTATGTCAGTAGTTTTTGAGTCTGTACTTGGAGTTTCTTATTTTCCTTTTCAAAAATGTTTAGTTTGTAATGGAATGTTTTAATAATGAAAAGGGAAAAATTCCCAAAAAAGAAAAATTGTTTCTTTATTTTTACACTCGTTTGGCCAGAACTACGCACGGTCTGATTCATGCGGGGACATGATACGTAGGCAATCCACATAAGATTCGACCACCACCACCACTAAAAAAAAAGAGCGCAATTATAATAGAAAAACAAAAGAAAATGAGAAACAAAGGAACGTTTGGGAGATTTTCAAAAGGAGCACAATTATAAGAAGCCGGAATGACGTACGTAACTAAAGCAAATGCATGATAGAAAGGTTTAACTGCCTAGGTGCATTGCATCCCTGATATGTGTTTACCTATCTGTCAAATACCCTAACGCTAACGTGATGGCTTCATTTTGGTGTGTTCATATCAGAAGGGTGGTTGATTGTGGTTCTAAAGTGACGTTTCCCTGTGTCACACCTCTTTTTTCACTTACACCCCCAGGAGGGTATATAATAAAGAGAGTTTTTCTAATTAAAGGACAATTAAAACGAGATTTGTTTATTAATAGATTCAGAGTCGCCACTTGGGAGTTTTATGGTGTCCCAAGTCACCGGTTGAATCCTGAATCGAGGAAAAGATTGACTTTGTTTAACAGTCAGCGAACCAGAAATCCGGATAAGGAATTCTGTTAACCCCGGAGAAGGTGTTAGGCATTCCCGAGTTCCGTGGTTCTAGCACGGTCGCTCAACTGTTATATTTGGCTTGAATTATCTGATTTTAACAATTATGAACCTATGTGCAAATTTTTACTTTAACCACTTTTATTTAATATTATTTTATAACGAGAATTGCAACGTTGTGAAAACACATCTCGAACCATGTCACATCAATGCACCCCTGGTTATTGACACATTTCGACTCCGTTGAGATTTGGATTTGGGTCACATAAATGTGCACCCAAGTTTAAGAAAATAAATTATTAAAAGCGCGCCTAAAGTGAGTAGTGCGTTATTATCTTGGGGGAGGTAGTGAAATTCGCTAAACAGCCCGTCCCAAAATCTAAGAGTTTTAACAGAAAAATAATTATTGAGGGCCCCGCAATTTGTGGGTTTTATTTGGCGAGGCTTGTCTCATTTTATTAATTAAGGGAAAACCTAAAGTAACTATGATTTTTTCTATTTATTTTTGTCTCTAAAAAAATAAAGAAAAGGCCCTAATCAATTAATATTATAAAATTCGGGCTTCAAGTTCAAGTCCGGATCCAAACAAAAGGGGAGCCTTTTAATTTGAACCTGCTACCTAACTTAAAACCCATAGTAGGCCATTCGAATATGAGCAAACTAGTTGCTAAAAGAGCCCAAACCACATAATGGCCAGACGTGAGCCATGGGCGGAAGAGACGAAGGCCCGAACAAGTGGTATTATTACCTACACCCCCTAGTTTACATTATGTTCATAAGCTTTAATATCTGTTTTTGAACTTCACGAGATTGGGAACAATTGACTACTTCAAAGCTTGAAGTGGTTTGGTTTTAACAACAGGCATTTATGCAGCTGAACGGTCCAAAGTAATTATGCTAGGGCAATATTTATCTACTCATAGGTCTGGGCATTAAAGAACATTGTGAGTAGAACTTAACTTACAGGAAAAACCATTCTTAAAACGTATATTACCAGGGTATAAAACTCTATATGAATCATACAACAGAAATACACCAATCAAGTGCCATAGATAGTTTTATTAATTCAAACTAAGGAGATATGCTTAATCTAATCACACCAGTCTGATTCAGCCTATTTTAATTACTGAAATTAATCATTCAAGGTAGGCCTTTTAACTAAGGTTCTAAAAGAATTACTGAAATCAAATCATACTATACAGCTATAATAAACCATCCATGGAAATTTGACAGTCTAATACAATCCTAATACAACCTGGTCATATTTTGATTACTGACTGAGAATGGTAAAACAGCCATTCCCGGTTTTATCTCATCTTTACACTATGCTAAACAGATTCACAAAAGTATTTAACAGGAAACTAACTACGACTAATCATGAACTCTAAGTCATTCGAAAAAAACAAAACATTGAACCTCCAACACACCAGTGAACAAATACTGAACTGAAAAATGCTATTCAGTGACTAGAAATCTGAGATTTCAATGGAACAGTATAGTTTCTTCTTGCTATATTTCTTTTGTTGTAAGTTCTATCAAACTCTCCTCTGAATGTGTATCCCTTAAGTTCTCAGATTTTCAGAGTGTTTTATCAGTGTATCTCCTGGCAGAATGTCTAAAAGTCCTTCTTATATGTTTTCCAAACTCCACTTTCCTCATTTTAGGCAACAAGTGGACAATTAACTAGCTTCTTTTAGTCCTTAAAAACAACAAAATGTATTCCCCACTATTAGTTGTCTATCTAACTTTTTAATCCCACTTAAAATTGTCCCTTAACTTTTTCAAATCCACTAACACATGTCTCAATTCAGTCCTTTAGCAGCATTTAACTATTTCTAATCCGCTGTTAATTATCTAAGGTTAAACTACCCAATTTACCCCCATGAATACCCATGTTATTACCCTTACAGTCCTATGTATTCACAAATTAAGTTACACAATTCTTCTACCAAAATCATAGAATTAAAGTGTCAATTTCAACACCTAGACAGCCTTATCATGAAACTGAAATTGTGCATCAAACATCAATTGAACAACTTGAAACTGACATTTACGAAAACAAACAAATAATGAATGCCATATTTTGAAGCAATTACACTAGCCATCTAATCAGTGAATCAAACAATACTAAGCATGCTGGTTTCAATTTTATTCAAACCAATATGTCTAAATTAGAAAATGAATTCCTGATAACCTAATGGCAATTCCAGATATTTAACAATTAACATAGAAGCTAACTAACCTAAACCTAGAAATCAGAAAACAAAACAAACAAAACCAAATAAATTGAAAAGGAAAACTAAAACTTAACTGAATAAGCATCAACTAAATTAAAGCGAAGAGACTGGGTCCGAAACTAAATAAAATTTCTACCAGAATATAGACAATCACGGCTTCTCGAAGAAGAAAAGAAATGGAGTAGAAGGTGAATCATATAAAGGAACAGAAAAATAAAACGAAGGAAAGCTCACCTAATTAACTCAAAACGATCTGTTCATCCCGATTTAACACAAAACCAAGGTTATTCGTTTGTTCTTTGTCAAGAACAAACGAACAACATCACTTTTATGTTAAATTACCCTTGAAAACTCTAGAAAACTCGAAGGTCCAGGTCTTTTAGGTTTCGTCGAGTTGACTTCAAGTTCGAAAGCATCCAGCTTGATTCGAACGATAGTGGTGCTATATTAGGGACGAGGGGGGTCTAGTGGTCAAGGGGTCTGATTTTGGGGTCAAGTTGAGGCGGCTAGGGTTTTGGACCGATCTTCGATTTAAGATTCGAAGACACCGGTATTGATTCGAGGGAAATGGTTAGAGGGGTTATGTTGGGGAGGTCGAGGGGAAGATGGGGTGTGATTTTGGTGGCCATTGGAGCCGGCGCCGCCGAGTTTACGGCGTAGGGAAGGGGTGACGGCTATCTAGGGTTTGGGGGGTGTTTTGGGTCTGTTGGAGACGATGGGGACGGGGGGTATGGGAATGAAAATGGGGTAAAGGATTTGGG
>MU778536.1:85577-116855 GCA_026770625.1 Nicotiana glauca
CTTCTCAACTGTTGTTTTCCACTTTCACTCCATACTTTCCACGAAATCTTATACCAATCCATCATTTGATCTTCCAACAACGTCTTTTACGCCCCATCACATTATCTTCGCCCTGTCCTATCCATATTTCGCCGTGCACCATATTGGAAACTGGTAGTAAGCTCTGAAAATCCTTCTCATTTGTCAAAACAAATTACTATTGAAAATCTTAACAAAAAGAAATGAAAAATGATGACTTCAAAAGATAGAAAGATAAAAGAAAATCTTTCTGAACAAATGTTTGAGGAGAAGAGAAAAAAAAAGAACTTATCTGAATGGTATAATCGATCCCCATGATCATGTCGTGTATTTCGGATTAATCAACCTAGTCTATCAATTTTATAATGGCCTTGCTTTGCATTTCAAAGGTTCTAAAACCCAACCCTTTTTTCCAAATCAACATCTTCATTCTGCTTGATGCCTCGACGGATCCTTTCCGCCAAACTTACCTCGTTTGTCCCCTTTTTAACTCCTTATCGCCTCATAGTGCCCTTCGAGGGGTTTTCACTAATAAGGATCTCTCATTTCTCTCAACTCCCGTCGCCTTATAATGCCTGTGAAGGTTTTCACCGATAAGACTCTCTCATTTTTATTACTTTTCTGCTAGGGATCAAAGTGTTATTGTCCTTGCTTCCATTTGCCTGACTTGGCACTTCTCGGAGACTGATCGGGAGGTCTTTATTTGGACATCAATATGGGTTTTTGTGGATGTTTCAAAGAAAATGGTATCAAAAAGCTCGAAACAATTTCGATTGGTAAAACATTACAACTCTTGGAATGAAATTTCTTTCCCAAAATTACAAACACCAATTTCTGCCCCAGTTTTCCTTGCTTGGGGATCTTTTGATTTTTGTTTCACTATGACCGAGCCGTGAAGCTGCCTATGTATCCTCTTTGAGTAATCAGGTCAAACGTAGTTCATCCCAATTCCTTTGTTTTCTTGTGGCTTTTCTTTTGTTTTTGTTATTATTTCTTTCTTTTTTTTCATTACTGATTCCAAAAGAGGGGTATGAAAGAATAAATAAGGCTCAAAAGGGGAAACAAAGGTTAAAGTGTTTGGATAGTAGAAAAAATTGCCTCTGTCATTTCATTCTCCTATACAATGCCAAATACAAACAAACAACAATTACAACCAAAGAAATCATACATAATATCTCTTGACTGCGTCAGAATTGATAGCCATGTCTATACATCTTCCTTCAATATCTGTCAAACATAAAGCGCGATTGGACAACACTCTGGTCACAATAAATGGCCCTTGCCAATTTGGGGCGAACTTGCCTTTTGCTTCGGCATGATGTGGAATGATTCGTTTCAACACTTGTTGCCCCAATTCAAACTTCCTGGGACACACCTTCTTATTGTATGCTCTTGCCATCCTCTTTTGATACAATTGGCCATGACATACTGCTGCCAATCTTTTTTCATCAATTAAGCTCAACTGCTCCAAGCGGGTTTTGACCCACTCATCATCATCAATCTCAGCCTCAGCAACAATTCGGAGAGACGGAATTTCAACTTCTGCCGGTATCACTGCTTCAGTTCCATATACCAACAAATAAGGAGTTGCACCTACTGAAGTACGAACAGTAGTGCGATAACCCAACAATGCAAATGGTAACTTTTCATGCCATTGTCTGGACCCTTCTACCATTTTCCTCAATATCTTCTTTATATTCTTGTTGGCTGCCTCAACCGCTCCATTCGCTTTGGGACGATATGGGGTGGAATTACGGTGTGTAATCTTAAACTGTTGACATACTTCTTTCATCAAATTGCTGTTAAGATTACCACCATTATCCGTGATGATCACCTTTGGGATCCCAAATCTACAGATGATATGGGAATGAACAAAATCCACCACCGCTTTCTTGGTTACCGACTTGAAAGTTTTAGCTTTAACCCACTTGGTGAAATAGTCGATGGCCACCAGAATGAACCTATGACCGTTGGAAGCTGCCGGCTCGATAGGTCCAATGACATCCATGCCCCATGCAACAAAGGGCCATGGTGCTGACATTGTGTGTAATTCTATCGGCGGAGAATGAATCAGATCTCCGTGTATCTGACACTGATAACACTTACGCACGAAATTGATACAATCTCGCTCCATGGTGAGCCAATAATACCCTGATCGAAGAATCTTTTTTGCCAACACATCCCCGCTCATATGTGGTCCACAAACTCCGGAATGCACCTCTGCCATCACTGTAGTGGCCTGACTAGCATCTGGGCATCTTAGCAATCCCAAGTCCGGTGTTCTTTTGTACAACACTCCTCCATTGAGGAAAAATCCATTTGCCAACTGTCGAATGGCTCTCCTTTGATCTCCTGTGGCCTGCACCGGGTATATCCCCACCCTGAAGTACTCCTTGACATTGTGGAACCATGGTTTGCCATCCAGTTCTTCCTCTATCATGTTACAATAAGCATGCTGATCACGAACCTGAATATACAACGAATCCACATAAATTTTATCTGGATGGTGCAACATTAATGCTAAGGTGGCCAAAGCATCGGCAACGTCATTATGAACTCTTGGGATGTGCCTAAACTCCACTGATCGAAACCGTTGACACAGATCGTGCAAATATTGTCTATACGGTATGAGTTTCAAATCCTGTGTTTCCCATTTTCCTTGAATCTGATGTACCAGGAGGTCCGAGTCTCCCAAGACCAGAACGTCCTGGACATCCATGTCCACAGCTAACCGTAACCCCAAAATACATGCTTCATATTCAGCCATGTTGTTGGTACAATAAAATCGAAGCTTAGCCGTAACAGGATAATGATGCCCTATTTCAGAAATAAACACTGCTCCTATTCCAACTCCCTTCATATTTTGCAGCTCCACCAAAGAAAAGTTTCCATCCTGGTTCTTCAGTCAATTCCAACTCATCGATATGCATCACTTCTTCATCAGGAAAATATGTTCTCAATGGCTCATATTCTTCATCGATCGGATTCTCAGCCAAGTGATCGGCCAATGCTTGGGCTTTCATTGCCGTCCTCGTCACATAGACAATGTCGAATTCCGTGAGTAATATTTGCCATTTTGCCAATCTCCATGTAGGCATAGGCTTTTGAAAAATATACTTCGACGGATCCAAGCGTGAAATGAGGTAAGTAGTATAGGTTGATAGATAATGCTTCAGCTTCTGTGTTACCCAAGTTAAGGCACAACATGTCCTCTCAAGGTGAGTGTACTTAACCTCATAAGCCGTGAACTTCTTACTGAGATAATAGATGGCCTGTTACTTCCTGCCGGTGATGTCATGCTGCCCCAGTACACAGCTAAACGAGTTTTCCAAAGCCATTAGATAAAGAATCAGAGGTCTCCCTGGTTCAGGTGGAACCAACACAGGTGGGTTTGACAAATACTCCTTTATCTTATCAAACGCCTCTTGGCACTCTTCAGTCCATTTGACCGTAGCGTCCTTCTTCAACAGCCTGAAAATAGGCTCAGACGTCGATGTGAGTTGAGCAATAAACCTACTGATATAGTTCAACCTTCCCAGAAGACTCATCACTTCGGTCTTGTTTTTCGGAGGCGACAGTTCTTGGATGGCCTTGATTTTTGACGGATCCAACTCAATGCCTCGCCGACTGACTATGAATCCCAATAGTTTTCCTATGGAACACCGAATGCGCACTTGGAAGGGTTAAGCTTGAGGTCGTATCTACGAAGCCTATGGAAGAACTTTCTCAAATCCCCGACGTGATCGGCCTGATGTTTTGATTTTATGATCACGTCATCAACGTATACCTCAATTTCTTTGTGTATCATATCATGAAACATAGCAGTCATTGCCCTCATGTAAGTTTCCCCAGCATTCTTTAAGCCAAACGACATCACTCGGTAGCAATAAGTTCCCCACGATGTGATAAAAGACGTCTTCTCTGCATCCTTCTCATCCATCAGAATCTGATGATACCCATCATAGCAGTCCACGAAAGACCCAATCTCTCGCTTTGCACAATTATAAGATGTGGATATTGGGTAGTGGGAAGTTATCCTTTGGGGTTGCTTTGTTGAGATTGCAATAGTCAACGCATACTCTGATCTTCTCGTCCTTCTTCGGCACCGGCACAACGTTAGCCAACTATTCTGGATATCGAGTGACCCGAATAACCTTTGCGTCTAATTGCTTATTTATTTCTTCCTTAATCTTCACACTCATATCAGTTTTAAATTTTCTCAATTTTTGTTTGACGGGAGGAAATGCCGAATCAGTGGGTAATTGATGAACCACTAAATCAGTGCTTAGACCCGGCATGTCATCGTATGAGCATGAAAGGAAAGAGCGATGCCTACATTAAATCAATTGATTTGTCATGGTAGAGAAGAAAAACGGCGCGTGGACCGTACTCGAGCTTTGGATCAATGTCCCTAGAAGCAAGGAGTATGCCCGCGTGTTTCAACGAGAACACCGAAAAAACCTAATTCAGCTCCACGTAAGATAGCCAAAGTAAACATCTTTAAATTCAATAAGTGTTTTGATTAATTCTTCCCTGATGCCCGGTTCGAGATAGACGCTTATTTTGGTTTCTCTGAGGTTATCTACGTCTCCTAGATTGATGACTTCCGTATCATTTAGATTGGGTTTGGGCTTTTCTTCGAAGTGACTCAGTTCTTTACTGATTTCTTTGAAGGCTTCATCTTCGTCGTATTCTGGTTCATTCTCATCATTTCTTATTTCTTGCACTATTGTTTCGGAACCAAATTGATTTTCTAGACTGGGTTGAGGATTCCTCATGCATGCCATATCATTAAGATCAGTGGAAAGAAAGCTGTATAGAAAAGGAAAAGGAAAAATAAAAATAAAATATCAGAAATAATGGGGAACAGAAATTTCATTCATTGAAAAAGTACAAGATACCAAGGTTTGCACACTTCAAAAACAAACTTGAAAAAATGAACTGGATTACAACCCCGAAATAATACCAAACAAACTTTGAAGGAAAATCAAAGCAAACTACCAAGACTTCTGACGGGTGGGGAGAGGAGTAGCCTTCCAATTATTCAGTTTTGTCCTTAGCCCTACAAATTGCACTTCAGCGTGACTAGGACCTTCTCCATCTTCTATCATGTTCACATCAGTGAACAGATTCTCGAACCTTTGTAACAACTCCTCATCAGGTTGGACCATAGCACCAGAAATCATCGTTGCTGGACGTCTTCTGGTTCCAGACTTGATAAATGATCTGGAGAGGCGTGGGACTGGCTTTGGAAGGACCCATGCCTTCTGCTTCATCTTCCTAGCTCATCGGATGTCTGTCGCTGTAGGTTTAAACCCCAGACCGAAGGTTCCCACATTTTCCGGTAAGGACACTGGCTGTACGATACCTTGCAGAGATGCACCCAAACCTTTACCGGGCACAAAGATGTTTCCCAACATTTCACAGGCTACCATGACATATGCGGAGGTTATCTTGGTATTTGGAATGTATTCCCCCTCCGGAATTTTCTCGACCGATACTGCGTCACAAACTTGGCATACCCATGGCCCGACGCCATCCTTTACTTCAATAAAGGGCGCAACGGTGTCGTGCTGGGAGTGCAGATTGTCTTTACCATGGACCACGATCTCTTGCCGGTCCCACTCAAACTTGACCATCTGGTGCAGGGTAGACGAAACCACCTTTGCAGCATGAATCCAAGGTCGTCCTAACAGAAGGTTGTAGGAGACTACCATATCCAACACTTGGAATTCCATGGTAAATTCCACAGGCCCGATCGTCAACTCCAACACTATATCACCGACCGATTCTTTACCCCCTCCGTCGAACCCCTAACACAAATGCTGTTCTTGTGTACCCTGTTGATATCTACTTTCAGTTTGTCCAATGTAGAGAGAGGACAGATGTTTGCACTGGATCCGTTGTCAATCAAAACCCAGGTAACCACAGATCCCTCGTATTTTACCGTAAGATAGAAGGCTCTGTTATGTTCGGTGCCTTATTCAGGTAGCTCATCATCAGCGAAGGTAACCCTGCTTACCTCGAATATCCTATTTACGATCTTTTCCAGGTGATTGACGGAGATCTTATCAGGTACGGGCCTCATTCAGGATTTTCATCAAGGCTTGTCGATGTTCATCAAAATGGATCAGCAATGACAGTAAAGATATTTGAGCTGGCGTTTTCTTGAGATGCTTTATGATGGAATAATCATGCAATTTCATTTTCTTTAAAAACTCTTCTGCTTCTTCTTCGGTCACAGGTTTCTTTACTGTTGCTGGGTTGGCCTTTCTTAATTCCGCGGGAGCAAAACATCTTCCTGAGCGAGTTAACCCCTGGGCCTCACAAACTTCCTCTTTGACCTCTTTTCCCTTATAGGTCAATGTCACCCAATCATAGTTCTATGGGATGGCTTTGTTGTCAACCATCGGCAACTGAACTGTTGGCTTGATGATGACGGGATCTATGCGAGCACAATCTACAATTAGGATGGGTTTGTTTGTTGCTCCCGGCACAACCAACTTTGCCTCTCCTCGTTTTACCAATACTTTGCTTGTGGACCCCTCCACCATCACTGGTTTACTGTGCACCTACTTATCATTGATTAACGACTTATCGTTAATCGGCCCCTTTGCCTGCCTGCTTTCACTTGACCTGATCATCATTACGGTTTGAGAAGGTTTTTTAGACTCTCCTTCTGTCTGTACCAACTCAATCATATTGGTATCGTGATGGGATGGGAGTGGGTTCTGGTTGATGTTGGGTCCTTCCGAGGTTTTCACCTCAATTCAACGAGTGTCGATAAGCTCCTAAATGGCTGTTTTTAACTTCCAGCATTTCTCCGTGTCATGACCAGGGGCTTCTGAGCAGTACTCACAACTCACCGAGTGATCAAGATTCTTCGGAGGGGGATTTGGAAACTTAGCCTCAACCGGATTCAACAATCCCAGCTGCCTTAGTTGGTAGAACAAATTGGTGTAAGATTCTCCCAATGGAGTGAATGTCTTTGGCTTCTGTGCTCTGTTATTCCTGAAGGTTTGGTTCAGACGGAAACCTGTACCAGAGGGATTTCTGTATGCTCTTGGAGGTGGGTAGTTACTTTGTGGGGCCGATGCACGCCATTGGTTGTGAGGTGGAGGTTGGTTGTATGCTTGAGCGTGGTGAACAGAAAAATGGGGTTCGGGATGAGGGTAGTAATGCTGTGGGTGGCTATATGGAGTATGGGAGTAATTTTGTTAGTGGAGTTGGGGTTGGTTGTAGTAGGGTGAAGGGCCTCTAGGTCTGAACCAAGCTCTGGACTCAACCATTGCAACGTCTTCTTTCCTTTTCTTCCCAAGCACACCTCCAGTGCCGCTCTGGATAGCCTGAGTGGTGGCTTTGATTTCCGAGTAACTCATTATTTTATTAGAATTGAGTCCCTCTTCGATCATACCGCCCATTTTCACAACCTCATTGAACGATTTGCCAATCGCTGTCACCAAGTGACCAAAGTAGGTTGGCTCCAAAGCTTGCAGAAAGTAATTGACCATCTCTCCTTCCTTCATTGGGGGATCGACCCTCGCGGCCTGTTCTCTCCAACGGAACCCGTACTCCCTGAAACTCTCCCCAGGTTTCTTTTCTAATTTTACCAACAACAAACGATCTAGAATGATTTGCAGATTGTACTGGAAGTGGCCGGCGAATGCTTGTGCCAAGTCATCCCAGGTGTACCATCTACCATGGTCTTAGCATGTGTACCACTCTAATGCAGATTCGCTCAAACTTTAGCTGAAGCATGCCATTAGTAATTCATCCTTTCCGCCAGCCCCTCTCATCTTACTGCAAAATCCTCGCAAATGTGCCACTGGATCACCATGCTCGTCATACAAATCGAACTTAGGCATCTTGAACCCGGCTGGCAGCTGAACATCTGGAAACAAACATAAATCCTTATATGCCATGCTGACCTGGCCACCCAGACCTTGCATATTCCGGAAAGATTGCTCTAGGCTCTTTACTTTCCGAACCATTTCTTCCTGCTTTGGATTCTTATTCTACTTTTTGGGCACTGCCGGGTTGTCAAGCTGAAGAGGGAACAGGTAAGGTTCAGGTGCTTTGAAGGTGGGTTCAGGAGGATAATACTGATGATCCAGAGTATGGAACACAGGCTCGCTGGAAGACCTATGGAGTGTGGCTGGTGGAGGTGGCACGAAAATAGGGGTAATCGGTGGTGGAGGGTACGGGTTTATTTTTGGCATTTGGGGCACCCGGGAGGCGGTTGTCTGGTGCTGTTGATATGTAGGGAAGTTGAGTGATGAGTCCGAAACAAGCCGTTCTGGAGATTGGGCGGGTGTCGGGAGAAAAGTGGGGTTAGCAGGATAGGGTGGTGCTGGCTGACCACTTGTCCAAGCTTGGTACATCTCAGCCCTCTGCTATTTTAATTTGTACACCTCATCTTTCATTGCTTGTACGTCTACCTCTTCTACCTCAATGTTTCCTTCTCTATCAGGGCTAGACATTATTACTGGTATCGGTCCCTTTGATCTGGTCTGATAGTGGTGTTGTGCCAGTACACTCTAAGTAAACTAACTGCTTGAAATTTCTGGAAGAACAACAAGCTTGTTAGTTTTTTAGAGTTTAACAATTAGGTAATTGCACGTTGGGATGCAATGCACCTAGACAGTTTAACCATTTCTATCATGCCATTCGCTTCGATTGCATGTGTCATTCCGGCTTTTAACAGTTGTGCCCCTCTTTTATTTTATTTATTTTTTCTTTTTCTTTTCTTTTCTTTCTTTCTAGCGGTGGTCGAATCTTATGTGGATTGCCTACGTATCATGACCCCGCATGAAGCAGACCGTGCATAGTTCTGGCCTATAAAGATGTGACAAAATTTCGGGATTTTTATAACAAACTTCTTTGATTATAAACATGATTCAAAGAAGGTGGTACGGGTCATATCCTCACATGCTAGGCACTTCCTGGTGATGTAGTGCCCTATATCTTCAATTCTTTCCCTGATTCTGTCTCTTTCCAGAAACAACTGCTCTATCTATTGACTTCTCGCTCCCAGCACTTGAGAATTACGAAAGAGTTGATCTTGGAATTCGTGCATCTATTCCTCCATCCGTGCCATCAGGTCATAACAGCGTTTCCTATCCACTTTGAAATCCCTGGTTTGCCTGAATACCCATTCTTTGAGGGTGGATATTGTTTCTCTCAAGATAATGATGCTCTCCTCGTAGTTCCTCTTCATCAGCCGCATGCGCTGTGCCCGCTCTTCTGTACCTCTTGCCCATCTAGCTTGGATCCTTGCTAGTCTATCTTCAGATCTTTCCAAACCCTCTTGACATTCAATGATTTGCCTTTTCAACTCATTTATCAACCCTTCGTCAGACGACTTCTTGGTTGTCTGTCGGCATCCATTCTCATCTGTCGGATTTGGGTCTTCAAGGCCTCATTTTCTTGGGCTAACCTCTTTTTATCTCCTTCGTCGGCGGCGACTTGCAAACTGCTTTCAAACCGGAGATCCTGGACCTGTTTTTCCATTGCTCCTATGCGGGCCCTATATTCCCTTTCTTTTTCTAACCAACCCCATTGTTCCTGCGATGATTCAACAAACTCCTGGCGGTGTGGTCTTTTAGCTGGCCTTTCGTGCTCAAGTTCTCTCCTGTACCAAGTAAGGTATTCGGGAGACACTTCGCCTTTAGTCCGATCCTGCACACAAGTATTTTCTTTCAAGTATTGACCTTCATTCCAGATCTGGCAGACTCTCGCTTCGGGAAACTGTCCATCAGGGCTAATCTCAATTACTTGAGCACTAAGATCCTTCTCCTGTGGCACTATTTGGCATCTTCCGAGTTGTCTCAAAACCCGATATGGAGCATAAGGCTGGATGCTCTTAAGTCCCATCAAGAGAAAATATGATCTAGCCGCTGACATATACATGATTTCAACGACGGGTAACCATCCAAGCGTCCACTGTATCTGATTGGCAGTGAGAGTCCGAAAGTATGATGTCCATGCTGATACTCCTTTAGGCTAACTGATCCCGTTGATTCTCGTGTAAAACTCCCCTATGCAGGTTTTCTCAGATAAACCATAACTCAAGAATTGAGGACGATGGCACAGATGTTCTGTCATCCACATTTGCAATAATAGATTGCACCCTTCAAAGAAGTTCCCTCCCGCCTTGCAGACTGTAAGAGCGCAAAAGATATCAGCCACTATCATGAGCGCAAGACTGCTTTTGGCTTGAGTCATTAAAGTATTGACGACCCCGGTTATTTTTATATCAATATTTCCATCTTTCCTTGGGAATACCAGGAGCCCCAAAAAGACCACCATGAAAGCAAAACGTCTATGTTCCACCCATTTTCGCTGGTTTCCTTTGCTACATATCTTGCTTTCTGGGTTACTGAGTCCACCTATGTGGCCATATCTATTGTATAAAAGCGTGGGGTACAAAAGCCTTTTGCCAAATCTGGATTGTGGACCGTCCCGGTTATCTTCATGGAGTCTAAGAACCGGTTCACAGCTACTATTCTCGGGGCGACCGGGTATTTTTGTCTTAAAGGCACATCATCATTTCCAATGTACCCGGCTATCTCCTCCAAAGTCGGGGTGAGTTCAAAGTCTAAGAAATGGAAGACGTTGTGTGCCGGGTCCCAGTAGGTGACTAACGCTCTGATGATGTCTCCCCGAGGCACAATTTCTAACAAACCAATAAGCCCTTTCAAATATCTTTTGACCTCGTCTTGTCCTTCTTTACCGAGTTCGTTCCACCATAGGCGCAATTCTAGAGGGATTTTAGTCAGGATCGAGAAAGGTTCATTTTGAATCGTGCTCATCCTACACATTTATTATGGTGATTTAATCACTTATTTTGACCTAAAAAAATGACATTGTTTTGTTCAAATTTCCAATTTAATGCAAACAGCAGGGTTTGCGGATACTGCATTTCAACACTTAGTGAAGAAGATTTTAAGACTGTTCCCGCTAACCGTTGAAAATGACCCAAGGTGGCTGTTCTTGCGAAAACGCCCTTCCGGCGCCCCTTTTAGTGACATTCGGCTTATTTCCGACAAGAATGGCATCACCTTAATTCACGGTGAAACAACGACAATTATTTACCCTTATTTTCAAAAATAGTTGAACCCGACATGGGTTGCCTACATATCCCACATCTGGTGAGAATCAAACTTACATAATTCTGCGTAATAAAATAAACTATTCTTGAAAGCAAGACACAACTTTTTTTCATCGGTAAATAAAACCAACTATTTTTCTTTTGGACACAACTCTTTTTTTTTCATTTGGAAAATAAAACAAGCTATTTTTGAAAACATGACCTTTTTTTTTCGTTTATTGGGAAAACAAATAAACTATTTTTGAATTTTTTTTTCAAAATTCCTTTTTTTTTAAATTTGGGCAGAGTTTCGACACTATTTGGACATTTGTTTTTTCAAATTAGGCGATTAACTCTTTTACCCTTATACTGCTATTTTCCTAAATTTTCCTTACAAGCCGGCCAACATGCAAATCTAAAGCAAATGAATGCACAAGTAGCAAGTAGGATGCATCATACTGGTCTTTATATTTCGGGTACACCTGTCCTAGACAGACCCAACCCCTGTGTTGAGTCTCCAAAGTCAAATGCAATATGATGCAAATAAGCATTCCTACTAGGGATCCGACATGAAGTCAAGTTATTCTAGGTTCAAAACCTGGGTATGTGTTCTAGACTGTGTACCCGAGCGGACAACTCGAGTCGAGGAGGGGGCTACGTACCGGGGACCCGCGAGATCGTCTGGTTTTGTAACTTATCCGGCCTCTTCTTATTTCAGGGTATGACACTAACAGAATAGGGAGTCTCAACCAGTAAGCACATCCGCGGAGGTGAGAAAAGAAGGGTTTCAGCACAGTTTATATGTAATTCATGTAATATCAAAGCGATAAAAAGTAACATTTGCACATTAGTCCCAAACATGTAATAAAATTAGATTATATACAAGCCAAATACAGCAAATATACCAAGCCCGAATTCTGGAACCCTGAACCAAAGTTCTGGGTTGTTGTCCCCAGTAGAGTCGCCAGAGCTGTCACACCTCCTTTTTCACCTACACCCCTGGGAGGGTATATAATAAAGGGAGTTTTTCCAATTAAAGGAAAATCGAAACGGGATTCGTTTATTAAGAGATTCAGAGTTGCCACTTGGGAGATTTATGGTGTCCTAAGTCACCGGTTGAATCCCTAATCGAGGAAAAGATTGACTCAGTTTAACAGTCCGCGAACCAGAAATCCGGATAAGGAATTCTGTTAACCCGGGAGAAGGTGTTAGGCATTCCCGAGTTTCGTGTTTCTAGCACGGTCGCTCAACTGTTATATTTGGCTTGAATTATTTGATTTTAACAATTATGAACCTATGTGCAAATTTTTACTTTAACCACTTTTATTTATTATTATTTTATAACGAGAATTGTAACATTATGAAAACACATCTCGAACCACGTCACATCAGTGCACCCGTGGTTATTGACACATTTCGACTCCGTTGAGATTTGGATTTGGGTCACACAAATGTGTACCCGAGTTTAAGAAAATAAATTATTAAAAGCACGCCTACAGTGACTAGCTCGTTAGTATCTTGGGGGAGGGCGTGAAATTCGCTAAACAGCCCGTCCCGAAATCTAAGAGTTTTAATAGAAAAACAATTATTAAGGGCCCCGCAATTTGTGGGTTTTATTTGGTGAGGCTCGTCCCATTTTATTAATTAAGGGCAAACCTAAAGCAACTATGATTTTTTCTATTTATTTTTGTCTCTAAAAAATAAAGAAAAGGCCCTAATCAATTAATATTATAAAATTCGGGCTTCAAGTTCAGGTCTGGATCCAAACAAAATGGGCGCCTTTTAATTTGGACCTGCTAGCTAACTTAAAACCCATAGTAGGCCATTTGAATACGAGCAAACCAGTTGCCAAAAGAGCCCAAGCCACATAATGGCCAGACGTGAGCCATGGGCGGAAGAGACGAAGGCCCAAACAAGTGGTATTATTACCTACACCCCTAGTTTACATTATGTTCATAAGCTTTAATATCTGTTTTTTAACTTCACGAGATTGGGAGCAGTTGACTACTTTCAAAGCTTGAAGTGGATTGGTTTTAACAACGGGCATTTATGCAGCTGAACGGTCCAAAGTAATTATGCTAGGGAAATATTTATCTACTCATTGGTCCGGGCATTAAAGAACATTGTGAGTAGAACTTAACTTACAGGAAAAACCATTCTTAGAACGTATATTACCAGGGTATAAAACTATATATGAATCATACAATAGAAATACACCAAACAAATGCCATAGATAGTTTTATTAATTCAAACTAAGGAGATCTGCTTAATCTAATCACACCAGTCTGATTCACCCTATTTTAATTACTGAAATTAATCATTCAAGGTAGGCCTTTTAACTAAGGTTCTAAAAGAATTACTGAAATCAAATCATACTATACAGCTGTAATAAACCATCCATGGAAATTTGACAGTCTAATACAATCCTAATACAGCCTGGTCATATTTTGATTACTAACTGAGAATGGAAAAATAGCCATTCCCGGTTTTATCTCATCTTTACACTATGCTAAACAGATTCACAAAAGTACTTAACAGGAAACTAACTACGACTAATCATGAACTCTAAGTCATTCGAAAAAAACCAAACATTGAATCTCCAACACACTAGTGAACAAATACTGAACTAAAAAATGCTATTCAGTGACTAGAAATCTGAGATTTCAATGGAACAGTGTAGTTTCTTCTTGCTATATTTCTTTTGTTGTAAGTTCTATCAAACTCTCCTCTGAATGTGTATCCCTTAAGCTCTCAGATTTTCAGAGTGTTTTATCAGTGTATCTCCTGGCAGAATGTCTAAAACTCCTTCTTATATGTTTTCCAAACTCCCTTTTCCTCATTTTAGGCAACAAATGGACAATTAACTAGCTTCTTTTAGTCCTTAAAAAGAACAAAATGTATTCCCCACTATTAGTTGTCTTTCTACCTTTTTAATCCCACTTAAAATTGTCCCTTAACTTTTCCAAATCCACTAACACTTGTCTCAATTCAGTACTTTAGCAGCCTTTAACTATTTCTAATCCCATGTTAATTATCTAAGGTTAAACTACCCAATTTACCCCCATTAATACCCATGTTATTACCCTTACAGTCCTATGTATTTACAAATTAAGTTACACAATTCTTCTATTAAAATCACATAATTAAAGTGTCAATTTCAACACCTAGACAACCTTATCATGAAACAAAAATCGTGCATCAAACATCAATTGAACAACTTGAAACTGACATTTACGAAAACAAACAAATAATGAATGCCATATTTTGAAGCAATTACACTAGCCATCTAATCAGGGAATCAAACAATACTAAGCATGCTGGTTTCAATTTTATTCAAACCAATATGTCTAAATTAGAAAATGAAGTCCTGATAACCTAATAGCAATTTCAGATATTTAACAATTAACACAGAATCTAACTAACCTAAACCTAAAAATCAGAAAACAAAACAAACAAAACCAAATAAATTGAAAAGGAAAACTAAAACTTAACTGAATAAATACGCATCAACTAAATTAAAGCGAAGAGACTGGGTCCGAAACTAAACAAAATTTCTACCAGAATATAGACAATCATGGCTTCTCGGAGAAGAAAAGAAAAGGAGTAGAAGGTGAAACATATAAAGGAACAAAAAAATAAAACGAAGGAAAGCTCACCTAATTAACGCGAAACGATCTGGTCATCCCGATTTAACACAAAACCAATGTTATTCATTTGTTCTTTGTCAAGAACAAACGAATAACATCACTTTTATGTTAAATTACCCTTGAAAACTCTGGAAAACTCGAAGGTCTAGGTCTTTTAGGATTCGTCGAGTTGACTTCAAGTTCGAAAGCATCCAGCTTGATTCGAACGATAGTGGTTCTAGATTAGGGATTGGGGGGGGGNAAGTTGAGGCGGCTAGGGTTTTGGACTGATCTTTGATTGAAGATTCGAAGACACCGGTAATGATTCGAGGGAAATGGTTAGAGGGGTTATGTTGGGGAGGTTGAGGGGAAGCTGGGGTGTGATTTTGGTGGCCATTGGAGCCGGCGCCGCCGGGTTTATGGCAAAGGGAAGGGGTGGTGGCTATCTAGGGTTTGGGTGGTATTTTGGGTCTGTTGGAGACGATGGGGACGGGGGTTATGGGAATGAAAATGGGGTAAAGGATTTGGGGGTGGGGGGTTTGGTATATTAAAATTATTGAAATAATAAGAGCCATTGGATAAACGGAATCCAACGGCTCAAAACGGGGTCGTTTGGTTTAGTGGGGGTGAAAGGTTGGACCGGGTACAGGGATATGGGTCAGGGTCGGATAAGTGGGCAGGGATTTTGACCGTTTGATCTGATGGATTAAATAGTTGAGATTTCTTGGCCCTGAAATGACGTAGTTCCACTTCAATACTACGTCGTTTCTAGGATTTGAACAATTGACTTCTTGGACTGGGGTATTGCATGGGTTTTGGGCTGATTTCGGTTTGGGCTTCATGAATTTGGCCCAATTCCGTTTTCTTTGCTTTTATTTACCTATTTTTCCAACAAATTAAAATAAATTCTAAATTTAAATAAAAAAACCTCAAATTAACTTAAAAATACTTATTGATGCTTAATACTTATTGATGCTTAATAATAATTATCAGACGTAATTAAATATCAATTTAAAAAAGAAATCACACAATTTGACTTTAAACACTAAAATGCAAAATATATTATTTTTTGTGATTTTTTTCATTTTGTAAAACACGCTTAATTACTCCTAATTGTAGAATTAAATCCTAAATGCGAATGCGATGTTTTTGGTATTTTTCTTAATTTAACAAATAAACATGCACGAACGAATGCAAACTATACAAGAAAAATAACACAAAATTCACAACAATTGTAAACAAACAAAATTATTTTATTTTTGAATTTTTTGGGAGTGATTCTCATATAGGGCAAAAATCACGTGCTTATACCCTGCAACACAAAGTCAAGAGACAATGACAGAGAACATCAGAACTGAGTGGGTTGGTGCCAATGCCCAAAAATAGCTGGTTGAACAGAACAACGGGTTGGTAGAAGAAGTGAAAATATTGAGACAACATATGGCAGACATGTATCGGGCATGGATGACTGGAAAAGCACCACCCCCGCCACCACCTAGCTTCCTGGACTCCGTCCTTACCCAAACACCTAACACAATAACGAATGATCCTCCATACTCTCCATATCTACCCGCTTATGACAACTTTCCCATCCACCCGAGTAGCTCCATCACTCGTCGTACAACTATGTTTTCCCAACGCTACTCCCCTCCCCAGCGCTACTTCTCTCCGAGGGAATCCCAAAGATATGCTTCATTTTCCAAGTACCCAGCTCCACAAAATGCCTATCCACCCCCACGAGCATACCGAAAACCTCCTGGATCAGGTTTCTGCCCAAATTAGGCATTTAGGAACGAGAGGTTGCTGAAACGAGAAAAGGCTCTCACCCCTATCGGAGAATCTTATGGAAATCTGTTTGAAAGGCTAAAGCATTCTGTCCTGATTGAGCCGATCGCCGGATATACTCCAGATCGACGTGCAAGAAGCTTTGATCCTACTGCACGATGCACGTACCACTCCAATGTCCAAGGGCATAGCATTGAGAGTTGTCGCTCCTTGAAAAGGGAAATGTAACGACCCGACCGGTCGTTTTGAGCCCTAGCACATCGTTCAGTAGTCTGAGGCCATGAGCAGCTTCATTTCAGGTATTACGACTTGTTCGCATGGTCGGAATTTAAATTCAGGATGATCGGAGTTAAATTTAAATGAAAATTCTCATTTGAGAAGCTTAAAGTTGAAAGAATGAACTAGGATTGGAATTTTGAGTAAACGACCTCGGAATCAGGATATGGAGGTTCCGACAAGTTCGTATGATGATTTTGGACTTGGGCGTATGCCCGGATTGGGTTTTGGATAACCCGAGAGCATTTTGGCGCCTATTGTGGAAGTTAGCATTTAGAAGGAATTTCTTAAGTTTGGCTTGAACTGTATTTCAGTGTAATCGATGTCTGTTTGGGATTCCGAGTCTGGGAAAAGATCCATATGGTGATTCTAGAATTGGGAGCGTGATCGGAAGTGAATTCGGAGGTCCGTAGGTCCTTTTGGAGCAATTTGGCTAAAGTTAGAATTTAAAGGTTTTTGGGGAGTTTGACCGGAAGTGGACTTTTTGATATCGGGGTCGGAATCCGATTTCGGAAGTTGGAGTAGGTCCGTAATGTCAAATATGACTTGTGTGCAAAATTTGAGGTCAATCTGACGTGATTTGATAGGTTTAAACATCGGAAGTAGAAGTAGGAAAGTTCAAAGTTCATAAAGCTTGAATTGAGGTGTAATTCATGATTTTGGCATTATTTGATGTTATTTGAGTCCTCGAGCAAGTCCGTAATGTGTTTTGGGACTAGTTGGTATGATTGGTTGGGGTTGTGAGCACGTGATTTTTGCCCTATATGAGAATTACTCCCAAAAATCCAAATAAAATAGTTTTGTGTTGCTCGCAATTTTTGCAGATTTTGTGTTATTTTTCTCTTATTGTTTGCATTTGTGTGTGCATGATTATTTGTTTAAATCGATTAAAATACAAAAAATATGTTGCATTTTCATTCTAGGATTTAATTTTACGATTAGGAGTAATCAAGTGTGCTTTACAAAAATAAAAAAATCACAAAAAATATGTACTTTGCATTTTTTAACATTTAAGATTTAGTTGTGTGATTTTATTTTAATTGGTATTTAATTATGTATGATAAATATTATTTAGAGTTAATTAGTATTTTTAAGATAATTTTGGTTTTACAATTTATTTTAGAACTTTTGGTAATTAGGAGTTAAAAGGAAAATAAAAGAAAAGAAGAAACAAGAGAAGAAGAGTTAAAAAAATAGGACTGGGCCATTTTTTGCAATTAAAGCCAGGCCCAATCACACACCCAATCCATGGCCCAAACCGGTTGGTCTCTCAGACGTCCCAAATGACGTCGTATTTGTCCTGTTGATCCAAGCCATTGGATTGGCTTGATCAAATGGTCCAGTTCAACTCCAACATCAACCAAACGACGCCGTTTAAAGTGTCCCCATCCAAGCCGTTGATCTACATTTGATACAACGGTTACAACTCACCCCCACGCTCCGACCCGTTCCTATCAGAGACCGATCCGGTCTCAAGGAAATTGAAACGACGTCGTTTCAATTAATCAGCTGATCCAGGCCGTTGATCTTAATTGATCCAACGGCTAGGATTAAAACCCCTACCCACTATATAAACCTAAAACTTCTACCCAGCCCCCTATAGCCAACCCCCTCTTCATCTCTGAGTTTAGAGACTTGAACCTCTCTCCTAAAACCCTAGCCGCCACCTTTCCCTTCGCCTGAAAACTCGGAGGCCTGAGGTCTGATGACCACGAAACTAACACCCCTTGACCACGAACCCATCCTCTTTCCGAATCCACACCCTATTTTCCTCGAATCATCACCGATCGTCTCGAATCTTTAATCGAAGATTCGAGCAAAACCCTAAACCTACCCAACCAGTCCCAAATTCACACCCCTGCTCCCCCTGAACTCCCCCGTTCCCAAACCACCCTTAGTTTGCTTCGAATCACCCCGGAAAGTCTCAAATCAAAAGTTTCAGAATGGTGATCTGAAGCTAGTTCAGATACTGAGGTAAATGGTCCTTAGTTGAATGTGTTCTCGTTCAGGAACACTCGACTAGGGTCCGTCTTAGCCCAAAGTCTAAAAGGCATCGGAGGTTCGAACCCAGGCCCCATTTAATTGGTAGGTTTTCGTTTTATTTTCTTTTTCTATTAGTTTTTGTTCAGTAAATTCATCCTCTACTCCTTTCTTATTTTTGTTTAAGTTTGAATGTTTTGTGCTTACTCTGTATTTTGTTTCTTCTTTATTTTCCTGAATGATTCGAATCAGTCAGTATTAGTAAGTTTTGTATAAAACTGTAGCTATTCCCGTAATTGCTCGCTATTACTGTTAGTTCAAAGTATGTCGTCTGTGATTGCCTAGCACATTGTATATGAATTTAGTGTTTTCAGTGTTCCTTGTTTGTATTTAGGTTTAATGTGGAATTGTGTTTAGTTTATTCCCTGAATCACTGTGTCCTTCATCTTGTTGTAATGCTATTTTGATATGGTTTGAATTCAATTGTTGTTTGAGTTTGTTGAGTTAAAATAACAATGTTTGGGGTCTGATATGAATTGAACTTGAGTTCACCTTTGAGCCTTAGTTTATTCAGTTGTTAGGTTACGCCCCTTAAGAGCATTGGTTATAGCTGATGTGTTCTTGATCTAGATACAGTTAATTGTGTTTTAGTGATTAATTAAGAATTGGTTTAGGTTAATCAGTGATTAGGTTTCTTGTTAGATCAATTGGTCATAGTTGATGGGTTACAGGGGTGAAGCAGGACAGTAGGGCTAGGATAGGAATTTCAGGGCATCAGGGGGGGGNTGACATATAGTAGTGGGGGACAAGGGAATGAAAAGAAAACAAAACATGTAGTAATGAAGTTCTAAAGGGGATGGGCAGAAGGCAGGCCTGAGAATTTTTTTGAAGTTTTCAAGGGTAGGGAGGCATGCCTGATAATTTTTGAGTGTTTCGAGGGTAGCAAGGGGTCTGTTTTGGGATATAAGTATAGGGAGTTTGGACAGAGTGGGGGGTCTTTTTCTTATTGGTCAGTTAAGTTAAAAGAAAAAAGGAGAAGTCTAAAAAATCAGTTTAAGAGAGTTCAAAAGTTGGAGAGTTTAATCAGTTAAGAGAGCTTTGAGAAGACCAGTTCTTGAAAGTTCAAATCATTCTTTTGAGGGTATTGTGAGAGCATGTTGGTCAATTCTTAACCAGTTAGGGAAGAGCTTGGAATCAGTCTTGGGTAGCCAGTGTCCCAGTAACTCTGTTACATTGATCTTGAGATCATAAACAGTTTAAACCTCTCTGTTTTTGTTCTATACTTGGGTGTTCAAGGCATTTGAAGAGGTTTGTTGATTTATTTGAGTCCGGTATGTTGCTGTGTGGGTTTTGAAGCTGGGTTTTGGGTTCTTCCTGTATTCCAAGCTGTGTTAATTGCTTCATTTGCTGTTTGCTAGTGTACTGCTGTTGTTGCTGTGTTATCTACTGCAGCTGATCTTCTTCTTCTTCTTCCTACCTGTGTTTCAATTTTCCAGGTATTTTCCTAGCTCCAGTTGGTGTTGAAGGATTGAATCATTCAAGGTGTATTAGTTAATCGAAGAGGGAATATTGGATTTGTGTTATTCTGATGTCCTTTATTTTTGTTTAATGTCCTGTTGCTTCGAATGCTATGTACATTATGAGATTAGTGGACAACTGGACGATTAAGACACTTTAATAATTGTAGCCGTTGAGTTGAAAATGGACTGTTAGTGTTAAATATCAGCATTTTAGTTTGATTGGTATGGAATCGAATGTGTGGGCCTGCTACTTCATGTGATGCATATAATGAATCTAGTCAGCCATGAGATGAATGTCCAGTAATTAGTTTTGTATTCAATCAATACTAGAATCGTCTGAAATATTAAATGAATGTGTTATCAAATATGAAGGTTATAAATAGGAAATCAGGTTATTGGTTATGCATTTAAGGTCAATTATGAATATTTAGTCGAATCCATGTCTTTTTTGTTTATGTTGTTTTCGTCTACTAGTTGTTAAAAACGGGGATAAATTAAGATTGGTTAGGTGGTGCAGTCTGTGGTTAAAAGTTATAAGAAACGTTTAAAGATTGGTTCGTTTAAAGTGGTTAGAAGTTTCTTTCGTTTAAAGATTGTGGTGTAGTTTGCGGTAATGGATAGATAGATGGATTCTGGCTGGCCATCAGGCCCAAGCCATAGAAAGTTGCGCTTGGGTTTGGAGATGAAAGCCGACTATCCCACGGGTAGGCCTTGGAGGCCCGACGCGGATTAATTGCAAGTTTCTTTCGTAAAGGTGAAGTAGCTCTTAAAACAATAATAATCAATTAGGAGTTTTGTTTCTTTTATCATTAGAGACGAATAAAAATAGGAAATTATAGTCGCTTTTAGGTAGGACCTTTAAATAAAAATGAGACGAGCCTCGTCAAATAAAGTACACAAACTGCGGGGCCCTCAATAAATGGTTATAATAAATACTTAGATTTCGGGACTGGCCGTTTAGCGAATTTTACGGCCTTCCCTAAATAACAACGCGTTAGTCTTTTTTAGCCCATATTTAATAAGATTACCTCCCTAAACTCGGGTGCCCATTTATGTGACCCAAATCCAAATCTCAACGGAGTCGAAATGTATTAATAACCACGGGTACATTGATGTGACGTGGTTCGAGACGCGTTTTGACAATGTTGTAATTCTCATTAAAAATAATAATAAAAGTGGTTCAAAGTTCAAAGCACATAGGTAAAAACATGTATTAAAAGTTAGATATTTAGCCAAATATAGCAGTTAAGCGACCGTGCTAGAACCATGGAACTCGGGAATGCCTAATACCTTCTCCCGGGTTAACAGAATTCCTTATCCGGATTTCTGGTTCGTAGACTGTAATACGGAGTCAACTTTTTTCCTCGATTCGGGATTCAAACCGGTGACTTGGGACACCATAAATCTCTCAAGTGGCGACTCCAACTCTTAATAATAAATCTCGTTTCGATTGTCCTTTAATTGGAAAAACTCCCTTTACTACACCCTTCACGGGGTGCAGCGTAAAAAGGAGGTGTGACAGCTCTGGCGACTCTGCTGGGGACAAAAAACCCAGAATCTCTGGTTCAGGGTTCAAGATTTCGAGCTTAGAATAATTGTTGTATTTGGCTTTATTTATGATCTGATTTTATTATATGATTGGGCTTAAATGTGAAAAATGATGATTTTTACCGCTTTGATATTGTTGAACTGTAGTATAAATTGTCTTCTTGCGCACCCCCTCTGAGTCTTCTGAATACCACCTCGAGAATCGCGGATACGCCCCATTCTTTGTTGAGATAAAGCCGGTGGGCCTGGGATCCCAGTGAAGGATTATCAGTCACCCATATTTAAGAACGGGGAGGTCCAGTAGTTAAGCCAGAGAAGTATTGCTCCCGGTACGCTACCCCTTCCCAACTCGAGTTGTCCGCTCGTTTTATGGCCAGTCTAGATATGCCTCACACCCCGGGCATTAAACCTAGTATAACAAAACTTCATGCCGGATCCCTAGCAGGAACGTTTATTTGCATCATGTGCATTTGACTTAGGGGACTCAACACAGGGGTTGGGTCCGTCTAGGACAAGAGACCTGAAGTGAAAAGACCATCCTGCTGCATCCTGTGTGTTTTATGCATTTATTTGCTTTAGACTTGCATACTGACCGACTTCTGAAAAATGGAAATACTGGAAAATCGTGAAAATAAAAGAAAAAAAAGAGAGAAAAAAATAGCAGTGTAGAGAGATAACTACTCTTTTTTAAAAAAACCAATGCCCAAGTAGTGTCAAAACTCTGCCGAAATTTTGAGAAAATGAAGAGAAAGAAAAGTGTTTTTTTAGTTTAATTTATTTGGAAAACAAAAGAAAAGAGTCTTGTTTTCAAATTTAGTTTATTTTCCTTGACCGAACTACGCAGGTTTGATTCTCACCGGATGTGAGATACGTAGGCAACCACCATCAGGTTCAGCCCACATATTTCAAAAAAGGAAGTATAAAATTTTGCATGTGCATAAAATTTTCAAAAATTTTTTGGTCAGCGTTTTACTGTCTTGCCTATTTTTGGTCAATGTTTTCTGTCTTGCCCTCATGTTCTGGTTTTTTTACCAATACAGCTTTAAAATCTTCCTGGGAGGTGCCGAAGAGCCAATTCCATAAAATATTAATCTTTTCCACTTCGTCACATTTTTATCATTTTTGCCCTTTGTCCTGCCATTTTTGTTTCCTCGGCGAGATACCTGAGTAATTCTTCCAGAGTCTAGCCCTCTTATAATATGAAGTTTGTCCGTTGTCTTATCCAAAATTCTGTTTGGTGTCATTTTCTTCGAGTTAAGATTTTGACACGACCTCATAACTTTATTCATATAGGTGCAGTATGGATTCAGTTAGTAGGAGACCTGACAAGAGGCTGAGAGATGAAGAGCACTCGCCATTTAAAATTGTCAACAAAGTGCCCAGGTTATTGGAGCGATGGTGGAACAACGTGGATGGGTTTGAGCAAGGAATGATCAAAGATCATTTGAAAAACTTGGTAAACATTATGGAGATTGAGCCCAAACGAGAACTCATCGAAGCTTTGGTTCATTTCTGGGACCCGAAGAATAATGTGTTTCGTCTCAATGGGTTTGAAATGACTCCTACCTTGGAGGAATTCATTGAATATAGGGCGTAAAAGTCAAAAAAGAGACTTTTAGCTCCCAGGGACATTAGTTCTACTAAGTTCCTTGAGCAGATGTGGATCAGCCACACCGAGATAACACATGTGGCGCAAGGGCAGATCCGCCTAGATTTCTTGTATGACAGGTACGGGCATGAAGGGGGGTTCTCAAAATATGGTAAGAAGCTAGTTAACAAACAAAACCAACACACATGGCGAGGCCATGGACGGAAAGCGTTCATTGTAGCTTTCTTGGGGTGCATGGTCTTCCCGAGAGAGGATCGGAAGATCAACATTCGGTTATCTGGGATAGTCACAGCCATGATGAAAAGAAATGATTCCTCCATTCTTCCAATGGTGTTAGTAGATATCTTTCGTACCCTGACTAGGTGCTGGGAAGGAAAAGGTTTCTTTGAAGGTTGCAACCTCCTACTCCATATGTGGTTCATGGATCATCTTTTCCATCGTCCTTATCGGGTAGACCACCATACTTGCTGGGGTAATCATGTTAGCCAGTATAATGCTAGATTGAAGAGTGAGATGGAGATCCGTATTTTCCCAGAAAGTGTGAATGATTGGAAAGACTATCTTCACTCCTTAACAGATGACCATATCACATGGAATTATCCTTGGTTCACCGCAGAATATGTCATCTATAAGTCATCTTGCCATCCGTTTCTAATCTTGATGGGGCTTTTCGAGGTTATCAACCATATGTTCCCATGAGAGTTCTACGTCAGTTGGGTTACAAAAAAATAGTGCCCCCGGTAGAGGCTATGGAAAATTTTATCTGGGAAGCAACATCAGAGGATCCCATTCATGAAGATTATGCTCAAAGTGTTTGGAATGGCACTAAGATATTCGAGCGTGGCACCATGGTAGCAGATCGAGAAAGGGGTGAGTTGAATCCTTCTTATCTTGAGTGGTTCTATAATCAAGATGCTCTCGCAGATAGACCAGGAACAGTCGTAAAGAGCACCGCAGAGTGGGAGGCTGAGATTCAGAACAGAGTTGGGCTGGCTTCAGAAAAGATGAAAAAGGGTTATGAATCTGATTTTGGATCACTACAAGAAGAGCTCGGCATCGTTAAAATAGACAAGGATCTGCTGTATAATGCTTTTGAGAAAGAGAAAGCTCAGTGGGCACGAGAGAGGCAAGCAATCAAATCCCAAATTCGAAAGAAGAACATAATCACAACCGCTCAGCAACAAGAAGAGAGAGAAGCCCAGTTCAGGGTAGTCCGTGATCATGAGCGCATGAGTTACGCTCCACTAATCAAGGATGTAAGGGATCAGTTAGAGGGAGTTGAATCAAGCAAGGGGAGCCAGATCGCGGATTTTGAAGTAGAAAGACATCACTACCAGAGTATGATCAATTGTTTGGAGGGGAAATTGCTAGAAGCTCGGCGCTAGAAAGATATGGCCTTGGACTGTGAGCGTGATGCGTTGGATCTAGCTGAGACCTGTGGTTAGCAGAATCAAGAGTTGCATGAGGCTCAAGAATATGTTAAGGTAAAGATCCTCGAGGTAGCCACCTATACCTCAAGAGCGTGCAAGAGTTGTCAGGGAATGACACCCGAACAGTTTGCAGAAGTATCATTGAGCGTTGCTTGTCATATATCTGTAGATTTGGAGAGGATATACCGTAATGTTGGGGGTCAGCCACAGGAACAGGAGCCTTGATTACAGTAATTCTTGTGGATTCTACTACAGAGATCGAAGTCGTCTTCTAGTTATCAGTCCTTTTCATTATGCTCTTGTTGTTTTGAGTCTGTAAGAGTCTTTGGTGTTGAGTCTTGTTGTTTTTCCTTTTATCCTAAAAGTTTGTTAGAGTCAGGTTTGGTTTTGTTTATCCTTATGCACCCCTGCTTTTCGAGTCTTGTACCAAAAAGAAAATTATATTGAAAATCGATGAAAAATATTTGTTTAGAAAAATTCTAAAGTGAAAAATTTATGTGTCAGAACTACGCACGGTCTGATTCAAACTGGGACATGATACGTAGGCAATCCACATAAGATTCAACCACTGCTAAAAGAAAAGGAAGAATAGGAAAAAAAAGAGAAAATAAGAAACAAATAAAGGAAAGTTTTGGAGGTACTTAAAGGGGTAACAAATAAAAGAAGCCGGAATGACGCATGTAGTCAAAGCAAAGACATGATAGAAATGGTCAAACTACCTAGGTACATTGCATCCCAACGTGCAATTGCAATATTTGTTAAACTCTAATGCTAACAAAGTTTGTTGATTTCTAGAAGTTTCAGACAGTTAGCTTGTTAGAACGTACTGGCAGATTACCATTACCAAACAAAATCTTAAGGGCCCATACCGAAAATCATGTCTAACTCGGAGAAAAGTGTTGAGGAGGAAAAGATGGAAAATCAAATGCTGAAAGAGGAAGTAGATAAGTTGAGACAAGAGATGAAAGAAATGCATTTAGCCTGGGCTAGGGTGCAAAAAGTGCCAGTCCCTCCCACTACTCCTACTCTCCCACCGATACAGACGCCGGAATACCTTCCCCCTGGCCCATCAACCAGCTTACCTATTCACCAATACTATCAGGGGAAAAATGCCTACGATCCCCAAGCTCCACCACCCAATCAGAACCCTCCTCCACCAATTGTTCCTATTTTCGTGGCGCCCCCACCAGCCACACTACAAAGATCATCCAGTGAGCTATTGTTTCAGGCTCACGATAACCAATACTATCCCCCTGAACCTACCTTCAAAGCACCTGAGCCACGTACTTATAATCCTCACTTTGAGATCCCGGCAGAAACTGAGAGGTCGGCTAAGAGTTTGGGGCAGGATGAAGTGCTTCGCAAAGTGAAAATCCTGGAGTAGTCCTTCAAGAATATGCATGGGTTGGACAGCCAAGTCAGTGTGGCCTACAAAGATCTGTGTCCTTTCCCCGATGTTCAATTGCCGGCGGGTTTCAAGATGCCAAAGTTTGATCTGTACGAGGGGCACGGTGAACCAATGGCACATCTACGAGGTTTTTGCAGTAAGATGAGAGGGGCCGGGGGAAAAGACGAGTTGATGATAGCTTATTTTGGTAAAAGTATAAGCAGGTATACGCTGGAATGGTACACGAGGCAGGATCCTAGCAGGTGGTACACCTGGGACGATTTAGCACAAGCATTTGCAGGTCACTTCCAGTATAACCTTGAGATCGTCCCTGACCATCTCGCATTGTTGAAACATGAGAAAAACCTTGGAGAGAGCTTCAGGAAGTTCGGGTTCTGTTGGAGGGAACATGCGGCGAGAGTCGATCCGCCAATGAGGGAAGGTGAAATGGTGGACTACTTTTTGCAGACTTTGGAGCCAACTTACTTTGGTCACCTGGTGATGTCAGTTGGTAAATATTTCAATGAGGTAGTAAAAATGGGCGGTATGATTGAAGAGGGACTCAAGTCCAACAAAATAATGAGCTATTCGGCAATCAAGGCCACAACCCAGGCTATCCAGAGCGGCACGGGAGGTGTGCTCGGGAAGAAGAAGAGAGAAGAGGTCGCAACAGTCGAAGCAGGTACCTGGTCTAGATCCAGAGGTCCTTCCCCCTGCTACCAACCCATACCGCACCACCCAAATTACCCATACACTCCATATGGCCCTCCACAGCCCTACTACCCACCACAAGAGCCACAGTTTTCCGTCCATCACGCCCAAACATATACCCAACCTATGGTTCACCAGCAATGGCGTGCACCGACTCCCTAAAATATATACCCACCCCCACAAAACACATATCCACCCCCAAGGGCCTACAGAAATCCTCCAGGGTCAGGTTTCCGTGGGAACCAAGCTTTCAGGAATGAGAGGATGCAGAAGTAGATAACATTTACTCTGCTGGGAGAATCCTATACTACTCTTTTCCACAAATTGAGGCAGTTAGGCCTGTTGAATCCCATTGAGCCCAAAATGCCAAATCCCCTTCCTAAAAATTTGGACCATTTAGTAAGCTGTGAATATTGTTCGGGGGCTCCCGGACATGATACTGAGAAATGTTGGAAATTGAAGACTGTCGTTCAAGAGCTTATTGACACAAATAGGATCGAGGTTCAGGCGTCGGAGAAACCAAACATTAATCAAAATCCGTTGCATGCGCACCATGAGGCCCACATGATCGAACTAGTACACAAGGGAGGGGAGCTTAAGAAGCCCTCACAAACAGTAATGATGATCCGGGCCAGTGAAGCCAATCCCAAGGAAAAACTAACCAATGAGAAGGTAGTGGTACAACTGAAAAGTGTAGATACCAAGCCAATTGTGGTGATGGGGAAAGGGTCGTCTATTGCTGCGAAGAAACCAGAGCCAGTCAAGGTAGTGATGCAGGGGGTATCAAGCACACCTGTGGTAGTCGTGAAGGGGGCTCGCGTGGAACCAGTTGTCATCAAACCAGTAATGCAGTTGCCAATAATCAGTGAAAAGGCCGTGCCATGGAGCTACAATCAAGCGACGGTGATGTATAAGGGGAAGGAGGTTATGGAAGAAGTGTGTGAAACCCAAGGTCTAACTCGTTCGGGAAGGTGTTTTGCTCCCGCAGAGTTAAGACGGACCAATCCAGTATCAACAAAGAAGCCAGTTACCGAGGAAGAGGCTGAAGAATTCTTAAAGAAGATGAAGGCGCAGGATTACTCCATTATGGAGCAACTAAGAAAGACCCCGGCGCAGATCCCATTGCTATCATTACTGATCCATTCAGACGAGCACCGCCGGGCGTTGATGAAAATTATGAACGAAGCCCATGTGCCGGATAAGATCTCTGTGAACCATCTGGAGAAAATAGCAAACAAGATTTTTGAGGTGAACCGGGTGACATTTTCCGACGATGAATTGCCCGTGGAGGGTACAGAACATAATAGAGCTCTCTATTTGACCGTGAAGTGTGAAGACTTGGTAGTCACTCCAGTACTGATTGATAATGGGTCCAGTGCCAATATTTGTCCGTTGTCCACCTTGAACAAACTGAAGGTTGATAATGATAGAATTCACAAGAACAACATCTGCGTTCGAGGGTTTGATGGGGGTGGTACAAACACAATGGGTGACATCATACTTGAATTGATAATTGGTCCGGTCGAGTTCACCATGGAGTTTCAAGTGTTAGACGTCGCAGTGTCGTATAATCTTTTGTTGGGGCGACCGTGGATTCACTTTGCCAAAGCAGTGACTTCTACACTACATCAGATGGTCAAGTTTGAGTGGCATAGACAAGAGATCGTAGTACATGGGGAAGACAATAAATACACCATAAAGGATGCCATCGTGCCCTTCATAGAAACTGATGACGACAAGGGGCCATGGGTTTACAAGGTTTTCGATACGGTTCCAGTGGATAAGGTTTCCGAGGGCGAAAATGTCCCACTTCCCAGAATAGCAGCTGCATCTGTCATGATAGCCTTGGAGATGCTAAAAATGGATTTGTGCCAGGCAAAGGTTTGGGGGCTGATCTTCAGGGTATTGTTCAACTGGTTTCTTTTCCCAAGAATCTGGATACTTTTGGGCTGGGGTTCAAGCCTACAACGGCGGATGTGCGACGGACCCGCAAGATGAACAAAAGGGCATGGGTCCTTCCCAAGCCAATCCCACGCCTGCCCCGATCTTTTGTCAGGCCGAGCATCAAAAAGAAATTGTTTTCCAAGGTTACAGGGCCACTGATTGGTATAAATGGAGATTTGGATGAAGGTTTTAAAAGATTATTTGCCGAAGTCAACATGGTAAAAGCTAGGGAAGGATCCAGCAAGGCGGATGTGCAGTTTGTGGGGCCTAAGGCCAAGATCAACAATTGGATGGCTACTCCTCTTCACATGCGGAGGGAGTCTTGGTTGTAGGCTTTGATTTTCCTCCATGTTTAGCTGGATTATTCCAGGGTTGTAATCCAGTTTTCTTTTATTTTGTACTCGTCAAAGTGTGAAACCTTGTTATCCCGTACTTCAATCTATGAAAGTTTTCTCGTTACTCCTTATTTTATTTTGACTTTTGTTTTCTTCTTGTTTTTTTCTAAACAGTTCTCTTTATACTGGTCTTAATGACATGACATGCACAACAGATCTTCAACCTAGTCTAAAATATCAATCTGATTCTGAACTAATAATGCAAGAGGTAGAATATGATAAAGAATCAGAATACGAGAAGGATGAAGCCTTCGATGAAATTAACAGAGAATTAAGCCAATTTGAAGAGAAATCCAAGCCCAACTTAAATGACACGGAAGCCATCAATCTGGGGGATGTGGATGACATTCGGGAAACTAAAGTAAGCATCCACATTGAACCAAACATCAAGGAAGAATTAATCAAAGCACTTATTTAGTTCAAAGATGTTTTTGCATGGTCATATGACGACATGCCGGGTTTGAGCACCGATTTAGTGGTTCACAAATTGCCCACTGACCCGGCATGCCCTCCCGTCAAGCAGAAATTGAGGAAGTTCAAAACCGACATGAGTGTGAAGATTAAGAAAGAAGTAAAACCGACATGAGTGTGAAGATTAAGGAAGAAGTAACCAAAAAGCTGAATGCAAAGGTTATTCGGGTTACTCGATATCCTAGTTGGTTGGCTAATGTGGTGCTAGTACCGAAGAAAGATGGAAAAATCAGGGTATGTGTTGATTATCGCAATCTGAACAGAGCAAGCCCAAAGGATAATTTCCCGTTACCCAACATCCATATCTTGATCGATAATTGTGCCAAACGTGAGATCGAGTCTTTTGTGGATTGCTATGCTGGGTATCATCAGATTCTGATGGATGAGGAAGATGTAGAGAAGACGGCTTTCAGCACGCCGTGGGGAACTTATTGCTATCGGGTAATGCCATTCGGTCTGAAGAACGCTGGAGCAGCGTACATGAGGGAAATGACTACTGTGTTTCATGATATGATACACAAAGAGATTGAGGTATACGTGGATGATGTGATTATAAAATCCAAGCATCAGGCAGATCACGTAAGAGACCTAAGGAAGTTTTTCCAAAGACTTCGGAAGTACGATATTAAGCTCAACCCTGCCAAATGTGCATTTGGTTTTCCATCTGGAAAGCTGTTGGGATTAATAGTCAGTAGGCGAGGTATTGAGTTAGACCCGTCAAAGATCAAGTCCATTCAGGATTTGCCACCTCCGTAGAGCAAAACCGAAGTGATGAGTTTGTTGGGAAGGTTGAATTATATCAGCAGGTTTATCGCTCAACTCACCGCGACTTGTGAACCCATTTTTTCGGTTATTGAAGAAAGATGCTGCAATAGAATGGACGGAAGAGTGTCAGAAGGCATTCGACTAGATAAAAAGGTATTTGTTTATTTCAGAATTAGATTAGATTTTTTTATATATGCTTGTTAGTTGTAAGGTATATTTGTATGACCAAAACTGTTTGTATGCTTCGATTTAAATCATGGATAGTGAAATTGAGTCGATATTCCTCGTTAGCATGTAAATTTTGCCAACATTAATACTAAGTTTGAATTTTCGTTCAAAGCTTGTGATGACTAAGGTTTAGACGAAAACGGCTAAGTTCCCAGGGGATAGCTTCGTAATGAATCCTTAGAATTAGCCTTGCAATTCAGTAGCCAGTCTCTTTTCATTTTAGTTTGTAGCCTTCACTAATCAATTGTCCTATTTTAAAGTCGCGTGCGAACAAATATTTTCAATCTAGTTGGTAAGAAAGCTCGATACGTATTAAAATCAGGATATATACGCTCTTGTCTTGTTAAGAGTCTTATTTGAATCAGATGCAATCCCGTTTATTTAGTTGCGAATTTTGGTTAAAAAATGAAATCGCTTCACGCCTCAATGCTTTGCGTAAGTTTAAAAAAAAAAAAATCACTTCGATAGGCATCTACATGGACTAAAGTATTATCAA
>MU778537.1:650-29210 GCA_026770625.1 Nicotiana glauca
GGGATGGACCAAGTCACAATCCCCAGTCATAAACAATCCCGCACCTGCCATGCGGTGCGATTCACGCCCTAAGTACCATCACAGTGTGATAAGCCGGGGTTTCAAACCCTCAGGCCATCATATACACCAACTACTCACCTCTAACCGGCTGTAGACTGGTCCGCAATGCCTTTTCCTTATGTATCGCCCTCCTCGCGCGTCGAATCTAGTCAAAACCACAGCGAATACATAAATATGGGTCAAAGAAATATAACCCAATCAAAATACTCGAAAAGTACTAAAATTCACGAAGTTGGTGAAACCCGAGCCTCGGGCCCACTTCTCGAAAAATTCTGAAAATCATACCAATGGATTCCTCGTCTCGCCACGAGTCCGTACATATAAAGTTCATTAAAATCGGAGTCTGTTTGACCCCTCAAATTCCAACTTTACACCTTCTTAGGTTTCAAGCCCTAACCTCCATTTTTACCCCTTAAATCCTGGGGTTTTTCAGTGTTTAATCCATATTTTTACATCATATCAACATAATCCGAGTCTATGAGCTCTTAACTGATGAAATCCCACGAGTTCTCTTCAAAATCGCCCACAAATCGCCTTTCCCCGAAGTCTAAAATATTTTCTAACTTCTGAAATTCGATAACACTGTTTATTAAAAACCATTTGCGATTTTCGCTTTTGCGACAACCAGACCGCTTCTGGGGTTGTCGCTTCAGTGGCCAATAAACCGCTTTTGCAGTTTTCCTTTAAGTCAACTGGGGACGTTTCTGCGGTCTTAAATCGCTTTTGCGGTCTCCGCCTCTGGGATCATATTGACCGCTTCTGCGGTCTCCTCAATATTCCATGACCGCTTCTGCGGTATCCGCTTTTGCGGAAGATGCTAGCCCTTACCAGGACCGCTTTTGCGACCATTTAGCCGCATCTGCGCAATCGCTCCTGCGGTCTTTTTTCCGCAGATGCGAAAATACCTGGAGCTTCAAATAACAGACGTGCTGCAACTTCAAAAATTCCTGTTTTAATCATCCCGCATCACCCCGAGGCCCTCGGGACCTCAACCAAATGCACAGATATGTTCTATTACTTCATTCAAACTTGCTCGTAACATAAAAACACTATCATAACATCAAAAATCATCGAATTACCACGGATTCAAGCCTAAGTTAAACTAAAACTTCCGAAACTTGCATTTGATCTAAAACCCGACCTAAACACCTCCGAATGATCTGAAACTTTGCACGCATATCCAAAATCACCTAACGGAGCTACTGCAACTCTCGGAATTCCATTCCGACCCTCGGATCAAAATCTCAACTACCATCCGGAATTCGCCAAAATCCAACCTTAGCCAATTCAAGCCTAGCTCTACACCGGACCTCCAAATTCGATTCCGATTGCGCTCCTAAGTCACAAATCATCCCCCGAAACTAGTCGAATCATCGAAAATCCATTCCGAGCCTTCTAACTCATAAGTCAATATTCGGTTGACTTTTTCAAACTTACCTTCTCATAAAGAGACTTATTGTCTCATTTCTAACCGAACTCTCTCCGAATTACTTCAAATTCTCCAAACACATATAATGAAACATATAAAAGCATAAAATGGGAAAAACGGGGCGGTAACTCTCGTAACGACGGGTCGGATCGTTACACGGGTACTATACACGGATACTCACACGTGCGAAAAATGCAGAAAATGCCCAGAAAATTTCAGCAGCCTTTTATATCCGTTAATCTTCCGAAATCCACCCGAGGGCTTCGGGACTTCAATAAAATACACCAGCAAGTCCTTAAACATGATACAGACTTAGTCAAAACCTCAAATCGCATAAAAAATGCTAAAATCGCGAGTCACGCCTCAATTCAAGCCTAATGAAACTAAGAACATTCAACTTCTATATTCGATGCAAAAACCTATCAAATCAAGTGCAATTGACTTCAAATTTTGCACACCAGTCATAAATTATATAACGAAGCTATGAAAATTTTCAGAACTGGATTCCAACCCCGATATCAAAAAGTCAACTCTTCGGTCAAACTTAAGAAATGTTTAGCCTTAGATTTCTAGATTCCGTTAAATGGTGATAATTTGATCTATGGACCTCCGAATTCGATTTCGGGCATATGATCAAGTCCCAAATCACAATACGGAAATACCGGAATGGTCAAAACTTGGATTCGGGTTCGTTTGCTCAAAATGTTGACTGAAGACAACTCAATTGAGTTTTTAAAGCTCTAGTTCACAATTTAATCCATTTTCACATAAAAACCTTCCGAAAAATTATACGGACTGCGCACGCAAGTCGAGAAATTATTGATACCGCTTTCAAGGTCTTGAAACACAGAGATGATTATTTAATTTAATGATGACAATTTGGGTCATTACATGTTCACTACTATGAATTTTTAAATTGTTTTTTACATTAATATTTTACCGATAAACAAAATATATAATATCATGTCTTATTTTAAGTTATAACTTTGAATTAGTTTAAAATATTAATAGATAAGTTTTTTCTTATTATATTTTAAATCTATGAAATTTTCTTATAATTATTTTTTGTATCACGTGTAATTAAATTTTCTTTCTCTTTTAACGTTAGGATACAAATTAGACTTTAATTTTCGTTTATAAAATTACCCACATGAGATATTTATTTTGTATTTCCTTAGATTTAATTTGTTATCCAATTTTTAGTTTGTTATCTAGTAAAATTTTAATTTGTAGTCCTATTCATATTTTGACTGTATTCACCATAATTTTAATCTAAATCTCAAGTTCAAATAGTCTTTCCCTTCTATTTCTAATATTAAATATTTTTAAATTTTTTATTATTGCTATTAAGTTACCTAATATGTAGTATTTTATTTTCTTATGTGGCTTTCATTAACATGCCTCTTTATTTAATATCATAATCTATTTTATATCCTTTAATATTATTATATAAATTGATCTATGATTTTTTAATATTGAAAAAAATATTTATTTTATTTAAAATTAATACTCAAAATTATTAAATAGTTTAAATTCATTAATAATATTTTTAAGCATTATATATTTACTTTATTTTAAAACTAATTCTTAGTATAAATAACCTCGCATTATCTCTAATTTATTAATATTTTGATATTTTTTAATTTTTTTAATCTATTAAACTTCAGTTATGTGGCCTTGTCCACATCATGACCTTTTTTTATCATACTTAAAAAAACTTTTTTATATCAAATTTAAATAAGTTTTATCCTTTTTTATTCTTTATGATAGAAATTTTAATTTTTTTCCTCTGTTTGTTTCTATTCAGTACTTAATATTATTAATGTTGTCATGTATTTTTTTTTTAGTTTACTTAAATTTAATATCCACTTTTATCATATTTATTTTAATATAATATAAAATAATAAATATAATTATTTCAATAATAACTTTGAATCTATTGCTCATATTCTTAAATATAATTTTTCTTATCATATTAAAAACAAGTTCCATCTCAAATTCAAATATATCTCATTCTTCTATTTTCTCCATTGGACCACATTTTCAAAAATCATCTTATACTTTCAAACTTAACCTAGCAATAGTCAATACAAACACCAGATCTAGGACTTCACTCGAACACAAGAGCTCAATGGAGGAGTACTGGAGGTGTGTCCAGCTTTGGAGTTTCAAAGAAGCTAGACCTCACAACACTACTAGATTCTACAGCAAAGGTGCAATTGGAGGAAGATTCGAAGGAACAATGTCTGCATGCTACAGTAGACAATGCAACAGTAACAATTGTGGGAGAAGAACAAGGAGAGATGAAACCAAAAGATATAGGCACTAGAACATGGTCAAATCTATTTCAGAAGAATAGATCTGCAGCAAATGGTATGTCTCTCTCTTATATTCCACCGAAAATTGTTGATGGTCAAGTAATTGTGCAATTGGATAAGGAAGAGGTTGAATCTGAGACTCAGAAGTGGAAATGTGAATTAATTGTACACATACTAGGAGATGCCCCAGGATATAACACTATGAAGAGATACATAAATTTTAATTGGGCAAATGTTAGGTAACCAGATGTATTTCTGCATGAGTAGGGTTATTACATCATCAGATTTCACTCTGAAACTGATATGAAAGAGATTTACTACTCTGGACCGTATACAATTAATAATAGGCCTATAACTTTGAAGCCTTGGACTGCTGAGTTTGATTTTAAGGAGGAATTTTCCACTGAAATTCCACTATGGGTTAATTTTCCAAAACTACCATTGAATTGTTGGGGAGTTAATTCATTTAGCAGAATAGCAAGTGCTGTTGGAACTCCTATCTTTGCAGATGAATGCACAACCAAGAAAACTAGGGGTGCATATGCTAGAATGTTGATAGAGGTCAATGTGACTAGACTTTTGAAGGATAAAATCTGGGTTAGAGATCCAAAGGGGAAGCAGTTTTTTCAAGATATGTACTATGAGTGGAAGCCAAAATTTTGTGAGAAATGCCAAAAGGTTAGGCACTCATGTGCTCCTCATGCTACTAGTCCTAAGCAGGAGGGTAAACAACAGGGCAATCAAAAATGCAAAGCAAGGAGGGTTAAGAAGGTGACCATGGAGTGGAGAACTAAAGGAAAGGTGCAACAAGAAGTTAATCAACATGTACAACCCATACCAGTTGAGCAACAGGTGCAACATGGGGCAATCATCTATCCAAAGTCCAGGCCTAAAAATGGCCAAGGACAATGTGAGACACCTTCACCAAGCAGCCCAAACAGAGTTATACTGAGTAATCACAATCGGGGGAAACAAGTGGAGAGTAGTCCTGAGTTTAATCTGACAAATTTTCCACTTCTGTCCAATGTAAAACTGAAAAACTCCTTTGAGGTACTACCATGTGGTTCTGGGGATGTGCAGAAATTACCTCTTGACAGGGGAGGAGGTCACCTAACATGCTAACTAATTGGCTATTCTGGAATGTGAGGGGGTCAATAAGAAGTATAAACAAAAGGAGTTTGCTAACTATATCAAAAGCAAATATGTTAGGATAGCTGGCCTAGTGGAAACCAGGGTGAAAGAACATAATTTCAAGAGAGTTAGCAATGCCATTGCACCTGATTGGGAAGGGATAAATAACTACCAATATGCTAAAATGGTAGGGTGTGGGTCTTATGGGATCCAAGATGGTTTACTGTGCAATTACTCAAAGCTGCGGATCAATATATACATTGTCAAGTTACAGATAATGTACGAAAGATCGACTTTCTAATAACAGTTGTCTATAGACATAACAAACTGGAGCAAAGGAAGACATTATGGGCAGAGGTTCATCAATTAGCTGCAAATATAACCAGTCCTTAGCTATTTGGAGGGGACTTCAATGCAGTTCTTTATTCCCAAGATAGACTAATGGGAAATCATATAACATATGCTGAAACTCAAGACTTTGCTAACTGCATTCAAACTCTGCAGTTGAGTGAATTGATATGGAAGGGTGATTATTACACTTGGTCGAACAAACAAGGTGGCACTGACAGAATAAGAAGCAGGATTGATAGAATGTTTGGAAATTTTGAGTGGATGATGCAATGGGGGCAAGTTCAGAATGAATATGAGGTGCCACAAATATCTGATCACTCACCTATGCTTTTATCAATTTCTGTGAATTCAAGGCCAGGCAAAATTCCTTTCAGATTTCTAAATGTATGGGTAGATCATAGCAAATTTGTATAGATAGTGCAAGAAGTATGGGAGTAGAATGTAACAGGCTGGAGAATGCAAAACATATGGTTGAAATTGAAAGCTTTGAAAGTTAGACTTAAAGTCTTAAATAATGAGGAGTTTAAACCTATTTCTTCCAAGATTGATAAGGCTCGTGGAGAACTTCAAGAGATACAAGAGAGGATTAGCATTAACTATACTGATGACCTGATGGAACAAGAGAAAAATGCCCTGCAACAGTTGGAAAAATTGTCACTTATTGAGGAGAGTGTCCTAAAGCAAAAATCTAGAGCAAGATGGATTAAGCTTGGGGATTCAAATTCAAAATACTTCTCTGCTATACTGAAGGAAAGAAACCAAAGGAAGCAGATTAAAGAGCTTACAACTCTAGATGGTCAGAAGCTGAATGATGCAGATATGATCAAACAGGAAATCACTGATTTCAATAAATCATTGATGGGAACTACAACAACAAAACTACCATCAATAAACAGGGAGATAATGAAAAAAGGGCCTGTGTTATCCCAGCAGCAAAGAAGGCAACTAGTTGCAGATATATCTGACCAAGAAATACTTGAAGGGCTGAAGCATATAGGAGAGGACAAAGCTCCAGGAGTAGATGTGTATAATGCTTGCTTTTTCAAGAAGGCATGGCCTATTATCAAAGTGGAGATCTGTGAAGCTGTTAAAGATTTCTTTAGTACTGGGAGACTGTATAAGGCACTCAACTGCACTACCCTCACACTAATCTCCAAGGTGGACAAGCCAGTCACAGTGAAGGACTTCAGACCTATTGCTTGCTGCACTCTTCTCTATAAGATAATCTCCAAAATATTAGCAGCAAGAATGCATAAGGTGATTTCTAGTGTCATTAGTGAAAATCAGGCTGGATTTATACCAGGGAGGAGAATTGCAGATAATATTGTCATGGCTCATGAATTGGTTAAAGCTTACACAAGGAAATACATTTCAGATAGATGCATGATTAAGATAGATTTGCAGAAAGCCTATGACTCAGTGGAGTGGATCTACTTGGAGCAGGTAATGGAGAGTTTGGGCTTCCTTGATCAATTCATCAAGTGGATCATGAAGTGTGTCAAAACTGTCAATTATACTGTCTTGATCAATGGAGAGACTACTACCACCTTTGATGCAAAAAAAGAGCTTAGGCAAGGGGACCCCATATCACCTTTCCTATTTGCCATTGCCATGGAGTATCTAAGTAGGAGTCTCAATGATTTGAAGAAGGATAAAGAGTTCAGATATCATCCAAAATGTTCCAAACTTGGTATTACACATCTAAGTTTTGCTGATGACCTACTACCTTATCATCAGTAAAAGTTATACACAGGTGCTTTCAATATTTTGCTCAATCTTCAGGTCTGCAAGCAAATATGGGGAAGAGCTCAGTGTATTTTGGAGGGGTTCAAAGAGAGGAAAGAGTTAGAATTTTACTACACCTGGGGTATGGTCAAGGGGAAATGCCTTTCAAATATTTAGGCATTCCCATGTCAACAAAAAAGATATCAATGATACAATGGCAGCCTCTCATTTAGAAAATAGTAGCAAGGATCTCCTCATGGACAGCTAAGAAACTGTCATATGCAGGAAGAGTACAACTGGTGCAAAGTGTCATTTTTGGAGTGCAAGCATATTGGGCTCAGATTCTACCATTACCAGTCAAGGTACTTAAAACTATTGATGCCTATTGTCGAAGTTATGTATGGTCAGCATCCAATACCATAACTAAGAAAGCAATGATATCCTCGGAAAAGATGTGCTCTCCTAAACCTTGTGGTGGTCTGAATCTGGTAAATATACATATATGGAATACAGCAGCTATTGCAAAAATCTGCTGGGATGTGGAAGCAAAACAAGATAGATTGTGGATCAAGTGGATCCATTCCTATTACATCAAAGGGCAACAATTCATGCAAATGTTGGCTCCTAAGCAAGCTTGTTGGATGCTCAGACAAATATTCAATGCTAGAGCTGATTACAGTCTGGGGCAGAGGAACAAACAGGGCACTATGACTACTCGACACATATACTTTCAGCTGCTGGGTCAACAACCTCGAGTGATATGGAAGAGCCTAATATTTCAGAACAGTGCGAGGCCAAAAGCACAGTTCACTATGTGGATGTTATTACATGGAAGACTCCCAACCACTGATAGGCTGATCAAATGGGGAATTACAGTGGACACTCAATGTTCTTTATGCCATAACCATAAGAAGAATAGAGATCATCTGTTTGTCACGTATGACTTTGCCAGACATATAAGGATGAAGATTATGCAATGGGTGCAGTATGATTACACAAGGAAGCACACCTGGGAACATCATATGGATTGGAGTTTACAGCATGCTAAAGGCAAGACCACAAAAGCAAGAATTTTCAGGCTGGTATATGCAGAAATAGTGCATGCTATTTGGATTGAGAGAAATTTGAGAATTTTTAAAAAAAGGGCACGAGACTGGAATAGTATTGCACGTGATATAGCGTATAGATGCACTGTTAGAGCTACTGCTAGTATTAAAAATATAGTTCATAGTTATATGTTCTTATGAATGTATAGAAGATATAGGAGATAGCAGATGAGATTTTGTAATGAGATAGCTAGTTGTGTAGTGATGCTATGGTTGTACAGTTTATCAGGTAATTAATATAAAGTGATTAATTATCAAAAAAAAAAACTCTAATTGTTGCAGCAATATTTTAACTATTATTTTAAAATATATTTATATATGTATAAAATATTTATTTGTCTGAATTGGAAACATTAATATAAACTCATTTTTATATATATATATATATATATATATATATATATATATATATATATATATATCTATTTAATTATTTTTCCTACCATAACTAAATTATACAAAAAATATAATTAAATATACTTATAGTAATATATATTATTCACAAATAAGGTCAGATACAAAGCTTGTACTAAATAAAAAAATTATTATTGCAACTTAAAATTAATGTATAAGATACGAAATATAAATTTAATTAATTCTTTCTCAAAAAAGGATACCTACCATAATTGAATTATACATAAAATTTTAATAAAAAGATACCTACATTAATGTATATTGCACCCAAATAAGGTCAGATACAAAGCTTGTACTAAATAAAAAAATAATTATTTCAACTTAAAATTAATGTGTAAGATACATAATAAAAATTTATTTGATTCTTTATCAAAAAAGGATACCTACCATAACTGAATTAAACAAAAAATTTTAATTAAAGATACCTACAGTTATATATATTGTACCAAATAAGGTCAGTTACAAAGCTTGATCAATCAATTAAATTCGTCCCTATCATAATTTATTTCGTCCCTACCATAATTATACAAAAAAAATATTAACTAAATTATACTACTAATAGAGATTTATATCATAATTAAATAATAATTCTTATTGAACTACTAATTTCATTAATTATGTTTCAATTTATAATTAAAATTTTTAAGATACAAAATGTCCATTTAAATATTTTTTTCTTAAAAAAGAATACCTACCATAACTGAATTATACACAAAATTTAATTAAGGATACCTATAATAATGTATATTGTTCACAAATAAGGTTAGATACAAAACTTGTACAAATAAAGAATTATTATTTCAACTTAAAATTAGTGTATAAGATTTTCAACGAAATTTTAATTGATTCTTGCTCAAAAAAAGAATACCTACCATAACTAAATTATACACAAATTTAATTAAAGATACCTATAGAAAATCTTGGACTACTACTTTCATTAAATATTTTTCCATTTATAATCCAAATATTTTATGTTGTCTTAAAATTTCCAAGTGACTTCATTTTAGCTTGCCACTTGGCTTAACCACATTGCAAACTACTCTCCATTTAATATAATATAGATTGCACCCAAATAAGGTCAGATACGAAGCTTGTACTAAATAAAATTATTTCAACTTAACATTAATGTGTAAGATACAAAATAAAAATTTATTTGATTCTTTCTCAAAAAAGGATACCTACCATAAGTGTATTATACTTAAACTTTTAATTAAAGATACCTACAGTAATGTATATTGTACCAAATAAGGTCAGTTACAAAGCTTGATTAATTAATTAAAATTCGTCCCTACCATAATTTATTTCGTCTCTACCATAATTATACAAAAAAAAAATATTAACTAAAGTATACTACTAAAAGAGATTTATATCATAATTTAAAAACATTTCTTATTGAACTACTATTCCATTAATTATGTTAACATTTATAATTTTTTAAGATACAAAATGTCTATTTAAATATTTTTTTTCTTGAAAAAGAATACCTACCATAACTGAATTATACATAAAATTTAATTAAAGATACCTATAATAATGTATATTGTTCACAAATAAGGTTAGATACAAAACTTGTACAAAATAAAGAATTATTATTTCAACTTAAAATTAGTGTATAAGATTTTCAACGAAATTTTAATTGATTCTTGCTCAAAAAAGAATACCTACTATAACTGAATTATACACAAATTTAATTAAAGATACCTATAGAAAATCTTGGACTACTACTTTCATTCAATATTTTTCCATTTATATTCCAAATATTTTCTGTTGTCTTAAAATTGCCAATGGCTTCATTTTAGCTTGCCACTTAGCTTAACCACATTGCAAACTACTCTCCCTTTAATGTAATATAGATTGCACCCAAATAAGGTCAGATACAAAGCTTGTACTATATAAAATTATTTCAACTTAGAATTAATGTGTAAGATACAAAATAAAAATTTATTTGATCCTTTCTCAAAAAAGGATACCTACCATAACTGAATTATACATAAAATTTTAATTAAAGTTACCTACAGTAATGTATATTGTACCAAATAAGGTCAGTTACAAAGCCTGATCAATTAATTAAAATTCATCCCTACCATAATTTATTTCGTCCCTACCATAATTATACCAAAAAAAAATATTAACTAAATTATACTACTAATAGAGATTTAAATCATAATTTACAAATAATTCTTATTGAATTACTACTTCCATTAATTATGTTTCCATTTATAATTCAAAGTTTTGAGATACAAAATGTCTATTTAAATATTTTTTCTTAAAAAAGAATACCTACCATAACTGAATTATACACAAAATTTAATTAAAAATACCTATAATAATGTATATTGTTCATAAATAAGGTTAGATACAAAACTTGTACAAAATAAAGAATTATTATTTCAACTTAAAATTAGTGTATAAGATTTTCAACGAAATTTTAATTGATTCTTTCTCAAAAAAGAATGCCTACCACAACTGAATTATATACAAATTTAATTAAAGATACCTATAGAAAATCTTGGACTACTACTTTCATTAAATATTTTTCCATTTATAATCCAAATATTTTATGTTGTCTTAAAATTGCCAAGTGGCTTCATTTTAGCTTGCCACTTGGCTTAATCACATTGCAAACTACTCTCATTTTAATATAATATAGATATAGATATGGACTATAAAATTGAAAAGCAGTGAGCTAAGTTGTTCTTATTTGATTAAAAAAAATATTGGTTATCTCGAAGAAAAATATTTTCCTTCATACGAGACACACCTTAAGTTGAAATTTATTCATTTTTATTTCCCAATTTTGTTAAGTTATTAAAGAATAAGAGCAAAAGAGGGAACTATGTCTGAATTAAGTAATTACCAAGTGTAGATCTCTTTTCATATTTATTTTTGACTAAAATATAAGGAATATACCATTCTCATTTAATAATGAAGATCTTATTCTCAAAATCTCATTTTATTTCCTCTTATAAAATGTAGCAAAGGAAGGCACAACCATAAAAAATTTCGAAAGAATGGAACGCAAATTTCACATTGTTCTCCTTCTCTCCTTTCTCTTTATTTTCTACAAAACATCCTCCGCTGATAGTGTACCAATTCACATTAGAAATGTTTTTCCAAAGAATTCACCATCTCTTGTACTCAGTTGCGACGCTGCCACAATAACAATACAAGCGAATGTGACAATTGTATCAGAAACACAATACGACTTTGAAGTTAATATGGAAATTCCATGTGTTTGCAAACTATTATGGGGTAGATTTATTTCCCATTTTAATGCGTTTGAACCAGCAAGAGACCCTCCAACTACTGTTGAAATTTTTTGGCTGCCTAAAAATGATGGCCTCTTCTATTCATATGATAATATCAATTTTAACGCAGGTGGTAAGTGGGTAAACAATGGAAATTAGTTTGTTCTATGTGTTTTTTTTTTAAAATGTATTGTCCTAAGGGTAAGTAATGTGGAAGCAATAAGATGGGAATTAAGCAAGCCTTTTTGTATTGCATTAAATTTTGATTGTTTGCTGAAGGGTTATTCGTGTTTAACTTGTTACTTCTTTTCCTACAATTTTCAAGTAACCTTTATAGCAGATTGTTACTCAATTTATATTTCGTTGACTCATGATATAAGCTCTGCCACAGATTTTGTAATTCTAGATGATGTACAAATTCAAAAGGAAACATTTATATGGTTTAATTAATTTATACACTATATTTATGCGTTGATATAGTGAAATTGAGCGAACACATATAATGTATCGTGACTGTATCCAACACATATAATATATATATACATACATACTGTCACGACCCCAGTTCACCTTCCATGAACATGTTGTGATGGCACATAGTTTCTATAACTAGGTAAGCCTAACAATGCGAAAATTCAATATAGCTCGCGGAAATAATTAATTAAAACTGAACATATGTAAAATAATAGCTGCATATAAGGCCGCTTGGCCTATACAACTCAAAAGGAATGCGGAAGTCTACAACTCAATCCCAAAATCCGGAAACTCACGGGAAACACAAGCTAAAAGAAATAATGTAAATGCTCTAATCTCCAGAATGTCTACATCAAAAGTATGATAGAATCCAAACACTACACATAGAATAAGGAAGGAGAATGATAGAATCCAAACACTACACATAGAATAAGGAAGGAGACTTTTCGGTCTGCGTACACTGCAGATATACCTTGATGTCTCTGATAGATCTCTCCGCCTCGATGATAGTACGCCTGGATGGAGGAACCTGGATCTGCACATGAAAAACATGCGCAAAAAGGCCATGAGTACATCACAGCGGTACTCAGTAAGTGCCAAAGCTAACCTCGGTTGGGTAGTGACGAGGAATGTCAGGGCCATACTGAGGTAAAATATAATAATAAATTAACAGTATGAAAGAAATGGCAGTAATAATAAGTACAACAGTGGAATAAAACAAGCTAAACAAAGCAATATCAAATACGCAAAGAACGGAGCAACCATAGAATAAGTACAGCCCCATATCAATGGTAACAATGGGGATCTCCCAGGATACCGTCCTGTAGTCCTTTTCTCAACTATCCAGTGGATCTTCCGGGATACCGTCCCGTAGTCCATCACATATGTAAATCCGAAGGATCTCTCGGAATACCGTCCCGCAGCCCAACCATCAATATGCAGGGGGATCTATCGGGAATCTAACCCGCAATCCTAAAGTAAAAGTGCAAGGGGATCTATCGGGAATCTAACCCGCAGTGCCAAAGTAAAAGTACAGGGAGGATCTATCGGGAATCTAACCCGCAGTCCCAAAGTAAAAGTGCTGGGGGATCTACCGGGAATCGAACCCGTAGTAGCAAAGTAAACAAACAAGGGAGGAGCTACCGGAATCCCTCATCTGTAGTCCCAATATAAATGTGCAATCACAACCAGAAGATATACAGATATGAAGTACCAACAGACAAGCAACAGGTAGTACTGGCCTAGCATGCTTCACGTAGCACAGTCAAGGTAAATTAAGCAATTAGGCAAGTTAAATCAACTAAACATGTTTTCCTAATCTAGCACAGGTTATAATTACAAGTAGAATAAAGCAAATATGAAAGAAACTCAATCTCAATATTCTTAAGTAAAAATCGAATCTTCAATAATTGACTCAAGTACGCGCTCGTCACCTCGCGTACAAGACACTCAAAATATCAAATAACAAATCCTAAGGGGGAAAGTCCCCCACAAAAGGTTAGACAAGCCACTTACCTCGAACCGGTACAAAAATCAACCAGAATCCATGCATTTGCCACGAGTATCCGACTCCAAATGGCCAAAATCTATTCAATTCAATTACATATTATAAATAACATCTCAAGCAATTGATTCTACTATTTAATTCAAAGATAAAACACGAAATTAGGCAAAATGGACAAAATGCCTCTCAGGACAACATCTCAAAATAGGATAATTTTCACATTTTCCGAACCCTCGTACTCTCACAAGTCAAACCATATAAAAATCTTTCAAACCGGAGATCAAACCCCCACTCAAAACTCAATAGTTTGGTCTAAGAAGTTTTGCCAATTTTTCATTCAAAAATCAGAATTTTAAAGATAAGTTCATGATTAGATTAGTGGATTTTAAGCATAAGAGAAAAGAGATTCGTTACCCAGTGATTGCTTACGAGAAACCTTCGAAATTTTCCTCAAATCCGATCTCTAAAACTTGTATTTTGATAAAAATGGCAAAACTCTCGTTTTTGAATGTTAAGTACTGTTCAGGTCCGTAAAGCATCGCGAATGTGGAAGGGATCTTGCGTACGCGAAGAAGGAAAAATAAAGGAACCAAAAATGCCCTTCGCGATCGCGAAGGAAGGGACGCGAATGTGACAGCCTGGGTTCAGTGAACTACGCGAACGCAACTGAGGTTATGCGAACGCGTTGAATAAAATCAAGCCCTGCCCTCGGAGTCCAATAAAGCTATGAAAATGTGATAGCCTTGATGCGAACGTGGTTAAGGAATATGTGAAGCTTCGCGAACGCGGAGCACTAATCGCGAACGCAATGAAGAAAACTTGTCCTCCTATAGAATTACTCTACGCGAACGCATGGAGGAGTACGCGAACGCGAAGAGGAAGGAGACCAAAGCTATGAGAACGCGAGGAGAGTGCCGCGAACGCGAAGAAGGATTTGGGACCTGCATAGCTGAAGGATTTTCTGCAACATTTTGAAACTCCAAAATGCTCCGTTGAATATCTGAAACACACCCGAGGCCCCCGGGACCTCAACCAAACCTACGGACATATCCCATATCATCATTCAAACTTGTACCAATCCTTAAACCACCTAAAATAACGCCGGAAACTCGAATTAGTCAATGATGTGATCCTAAAAACTTCAAATTCCATCAAAATATGCTTTCGATCAAAAACCTCACTAAAACACGTCCAAATGACCTGAAATTTTGTGCACACATCCCAAATGACATGACAGGGCTACTTCAACTTCCAGAATTTCAATCCGACCCTCGGATCAAAAACTCACTATCGGACCGGAGACTTCAAAAATTCAAACTTAGGTATTTCAAGCCTAAATGAGCTATGGACTTCCAAAATACATTCTGAACACGATCCCAACCCCGAAATCATCTAACGGAGCTAACGGAACCATCAGATTTCCATTCCGAGGTCGTCTTCACACTGTTCCGACTACGGACCACTTTTCAACACTTAAGCTCTCATTTAGGGACTAAGTGTCCTAAAACTCTTCGAAACCCAACACCGAATGTCCCGACAAACCAAAATAGCAGAAATGAACTTAGGGAAGCAGTTAGTAGAGGATCGGGGTGTTAATTATTGAGACGACCGACCGGGTCGTCATATCCTCCTACACTTAAACATTCATTCATCCTCGAACAAGCATAGAGAACATACCTGAAGTAGTGAAAAGATGAAGGTAGCTGCTGCACATATCCTGCTCAGTCTCCCAAGTCACCTCCTCGGCCGGCTGACCCCGCCACTGAACCTTCACTGAAGCTATGTTCTTTGACCTCATCTTTCTGATCTGCTTGTCCAATATAGACACTGGCTCCTCAACATAGGATAGATCCTTGTCCAACTGGACTGAACTAAAATCCAACACGTGCGACGGGTCACCGTGATACCTCCAGAGCATCGAAACATGAAATACTGGATGAACTCCGGCCAAACTGGGAGGTAAGGCAAGCTCATAGGCAACCTCCCCAACTCGCCTCAAGATCTCAAAAGGGTCAATAAACCTCAGACTCAAATTTCCTTTCTTCCCAAACTGCATGACGCCTTTCATAGGCGAAACCCGAAACAGAACCCGCTCACCAACCATATATGAAACATCGCGGACCTTCCTATCCGTGTAGCTCTTCTGTCTGGACTGGGCTGTACGAAGTCTATCCTGAATCATCTTAACCTTCTCCAATACGTCTTGAATGAACTCTGTGCCTAATAGACTGGCCTCAACCGGCTCAAACCAACCCACTGGAGATCTACACCTCCTACTATATAAAGCCTCATACGGTGTCATCTGAATGCTGGACTGATAACTATTATTGTAAGCAAACTCCGCCAATGGCAAGAAATGATCCCAAGACCATTCAAACTCAATCACACACGCACGGAGCATATCCTCAAGAATTTGAATAGTGTGCTCGGACTGTCTGTCCATCTAGGGGTGAAATGTTATGCTCAACTCCACTCTAGTGCCTAACTCCTACTGCATGGCTCTCCACAATCGTGATGTAAACTGAGTACCTCTGTCCAAAATAATAGAAACTAGAATACCATGCAGACGGACGATCTCCCGGATATAAATCTCCGACAACCGCTCTGATGAATAAGTGGTACACACAGGAATGAAATGAGCAGACTTGGTCAGCCGATCCACAATGACCCAAATGGCATAAAACTTCTTCAAGGTCCATGGGAGTCCAAATACAAAATCTATAGTGATGTGCTCCCATTTCCACTCTGGAATCTCTATCTGCTGAAGCAACCCACCCGGGCGCTGGTGCTCATACTTCACTTGCTGGCAGTTGAGGCATCTAGACATATAACCAACTATATATTTCTTCATCCGCGTCCACCAATAGTGCTACCTCAAGTCCTGATACATCTTCGCGGCACCCGGACGGATGGAATACTGCGAACAATGGGCCTTTGCTAGAATCAACTCTCGAAGACCATCAATACTGGGCATACAAATCCGGCCCTGCATCTTCAATACCCCGTCATCTCTGATAGTCACATCTCTGGCATCTCCCCGTTGAACTTTGTCCTTAAGGACAAGCAAATGAAGGTCTTCATACTGCTGCTCCCTGATACGATCAAATAAGGAAGACCGGGAAACCACACAAGCTAGAACCCGACTGGGCTCCGAAAGATCCAATCTCACAATCTGGCTGGCTAAGGCCTGAACATCCATCACCATAGGCCTCTCTGAATTTGAAAAATATGCCAAACTACCCAAACTCTCCGCCCGGTGACTCAAGGCATCCGCCACCACATTGGCCTTGCCAGGGTGATATAGAATAGTAATGCCATAATCCTTCACCAACTCTAACCACCTCCTCTGACGCATATTAAGATCCTTTTGCTTGAGTAAGTGCTGCAAGCTCCGATGGTCAGTATAGATCTCACAAGGTACACCGTCCAAATAATGACGCCAGATCTTCAAGAAATGAACAATGGCAGCTAACTCAAGGTCGTGGATAGGGGAGCTCTTCTCATGTATCTTCAACTGTCTGGACGCGTAAGCAATCACGCTACCGTCCTGCATCAACACCGCTCCAAGGCCAACTCTCGAGGCATCACAATAGACAGTATAAGACCCCGAATCAGTAGGAAACATCAAGATTGGGGCTGTAGTCAAAGCTGTCCTAAGCTTCTGAAAGCTCGCCTCACACTCCTCTGTCCACTGAAATGGGGCACCCTTCTGGGTCAATCTAGTCATAGGGGCCGCAATCGATGAAAATCCCTCCACGAAGCGACGGTAGTAGCCCGCCAAACCAAGGAAACTGAATATCTATGTAGCTGAGGATGGGCTGGGCCAACTCTGTACCACCTCTATCTTCCTCGGATCCACCCGAATGCCCTCACTCGAAATCACGTGGCCTAAGAATGCCACAGAACTCAGCCAAAACTCACATTTTGAGAACTTTGCATATAACTTCTTCTCCCTCAAGGTCTGAAGCATGGTCCTCAGGTGCTGCTCATGATCTTCTCGACTCCGGGAATACACCACAATATCATTAATAAAAACAATAGTGAATGAGTCAAGATATGGCCTGAATACACTGCGCATCAAATGCATGAAAGCTGTTGGGGCATTGGTCAGCCCAAATGACATAACAAGGAACTCGTAGTGACCATACCGAGTCCTGAAGGCAGTCTTCGGGATGTCTGGCTCCTGAATCTTCAACTGATGGTAACCTGAGCACAAGTCAATCTTAGAAAACACTTGTGCGCCGTGAAGGTGGTCAAACAGATCATCAATATAAGGCAAAGGATAACGGTTCTTCACTGTAACTTTGTTCAACTGGCGATAATCAATACACATACGCATAGAACCATCCTTCTTCTTCACAAACAAGATAGGAGCACCACACGGTGAAACATTGGGTCTAATAAAACCCTTACCAAGCAATTCCTGCAACTGATCCTTCAACTCAGGAGGAGCCATACGGTACGGAGGAATGGAAATGGGCCGAGTGCCCGGCAACAGCTCAATGCCAAAATCAATGTCTCTATTGGATGGCATACCCAGAAGATCAGCTGGAAAATATCAGGATAATCCTGTACCACTGGAACTGAATTAACAGAAGATGTATCTGCATTGACATCTCTTACATAAGCTAAATACGCGGCACACCCCTTCTCAACCATATGCGGAGCTTTAAGGAAAGAGATAACTCTAATGGGAGTGTGATCTAAAGTACCACTCCACTCAATACGCGGAATAGCTAGCCCGCGTCATGGTCTTGGCGTGACAATCAAGAATAGAAAAATAGGGCGACAACCAGTCCATGCCCAAAATAATGTAAAAATCCACCATAGCGAGTAACAATAAATCCGCTCTGGTCTCAAAACCATGAATAGTAACCAAACATGACCGATAAACGCGGTCCACAACAAGAGAATCTCCCACATGAGTAGAAACATAAATGGGGGCACTCAAAGAATCTCGAGGCACACCCAAATATGGAGCAAAGTAAGAAGACACATAAGAATAAGTAGAGCCTCGATCGAATAGAACCAATGCTTCTCTGTGACAAACCAGTATAATACTTGTAATGACGGAGTTGGAGGCAACAGCCTCAATATGGGCAGAAATAGCATAATATCTGGCCTAGCTCCTCTCTCGAGGGAAACCTCTATCTCCCCGACCTTCGCCCCTAGCCAGATGGGCAGGCGGGGTAGCAGCTGGAGCTGGGATCATAGTCTGAGATCTTTGAGGAGCATGTTGTAGCTGAGCAGTCTGTGAAGATGCACCCCTATCAAGTTTGGGCAGTCCCTAACCATGTGGCGTGTATCACCACACTCGAAACAAGCTCTGGGAGGATGCGGTGGCTATGACTGACTCGGGCCAGGTCTGCTGGACTGACCCCTGGAAGTACCCCGTGCAGGAGGCGCGCTAGAAACAGGAGGTGCATAGTAAGGGTCCTAAGGTGTAGGCGGAGCTGGAGCATTGCCAGCTGCTGGAAGAGCTGAATGAATAGGGCGACCTACATAACGTCTACCGTAACGACCTGCTGATGAGGTACGGGTACCAGAGTAGTGACCCGACTCTCGAGACCTCTTGGCTTCCATTTCCCCTCGCTCCTTGGCGAGAATATCCTCAATCCTCCTACTAATGCTCACTGCCTGCTGATAAGGAATGTCCATCTCCAACTCTTGAGCCATGCTAGATCTGATGGGTGGGATAAGACCCTCAATGAACCTACGAACTCTCTCCGAAACTATAGCAACCAAAGCCCGTGCATGCCTGGCCAACCTGGTATAACAGATAGCATACTCCGAAACGGTCATAGAACCCTGGCGCAAATGCTCAAACTCTGCGCGCCATGCATCCCTGAGACTCTGGGAACAAACTCCCTCATAAACATATTCGAGAACTAGGTCCAAGTCAGTGAAGCATCTTCGACAGGACTGTCTATCGCATAAGTGTGCCACCAATCATAGGCAGCTCCCCGAAGATGAAAAGCAGTAAAAGAAACCCAGATGGACTCTACTGTGCCCATAGTGCGAAGAATACGATGACACTCCTCTAGAAATCCCAAGGCATCGTCTGATGCTAATCCACTGAATAGTAGAGGATCATACTTCTCGAACCTCTCAAGTCTCTGCTGCTCGTCCTCTGAAGCAGCTGACCCATCCTCGGGCTGAACTGGCGGTGCGGGAATAATCTCGGGAGCCTGTTGAACCTGCACTCGTTGCTCAAGAGTGCGGATAGCAGGAGTCTGTGCTCCTCCCCCGGCCTGGGATATGGCTGCAGCAGGGGGAAGCAACCCTGCCCGAGCCAAGGTGGTGTACATACTCATGAACTGAGCCAAAGTCTCCTGGAGAGCTGGAGTAGTGGTGGCAGTAGTAGGCATGCTAGGTGTCTAGGCTCCGGCTTGATCTGCTGGTGGTACCTCAGCAGTAGCTCTCACAGGTGCTCTGGCTGCACCACGTGCGCGTCCTCAACCTCTACGCCAGCCTCGGCCTCTGACGGCTGCAGTAGGGGCATGGGTGCCTGATTATCTCGAGTAGCACGTGTCCTCACCATCTATGAGGGAACAGAAGAAAGAAGTTTAGAATTGATGTCAAAAATATCTCACGACAAGGAATTCAAATGAAATGAAGATTTTTTCTAAACAGTTGCATAGCCTCTCGTAGATAAGTACAGATGTCTCCATACCGATCAACGAGACTCTAATAAACCGGCCTCTGTTCTGTGACTCATATGAACCTAGAGCTCTGATACTAACTTGTCACGACCCCAGTTCACCCTTCATGAACATGTCGTGATGGCACCTAGTTCCTACAACAAGATAAGCCTAACAATCCAGAAATTCAATATAACTCGTGGAAATAATTAATTAAAACTGAACATCTATAAAATAATACCTGCATATAAGGTCGCTCGGCCTATACGACTCAAAAGAAATGCGGAAGTCTACAACTCAATCCGAAAACCCGAAAACTCACGAGAAATACAGGCTAAAAGAAATAATGTAAATTCTCTAATCTCCAGAATGTCTACATCAAAAGTATGATAGAATCCAAACACCACAGATAGAATAGGGAAGGAGACTTTTCGGTCTGCTACACTGCAGATATACCTCGAAGTCTCTGCTAGATCTCTCCGCCTCGATGATAGTACGCCTGGGTGGAGGAACCTGGATCTGCACATAAAATACATGCACAGAAGGGGCATGAGTACACCACACCAGTACTCAGTAAGTGCCAAGCCTAACCTCGGTTGGGTAGTGATGAGGAAGGTCAGGGCCTTACTGAGGTAAAATATAATAATAAATTAACAGTATGAAAGAAATGGCAGTAATAATAAGTATAGCAGTGAAATCAAACAAGCTAAAAAAAGCACTATCAAATACGCAAAGAACGGAGCAACCACAGAATAAGTACAGCCCCATATCAATGGTAACAATGAGGATATCCCAGGATACCGTTTTGTAGTTCTTTTCTCAACTGTCCAGTGGATCTTCCGGGATACCATCCCGTGGTCAATCACATATGTAAATCCGAAGGATCTCCCGGGATACCGTCCCGTAGTCCAACCATCAATATGTAGGGGGATCTATCAAGAATATAACCTGCAGTCCCAAAGTAAAAGTGCAGGGGGATCTATCGGAAATCTTACCCGCAGTCCCAAAGTAAAAGTGCAGGGGGATCTACCGGGAATCGAACCCGTAGTCCCAAAGTAAACAAACAAGGGGGCAGCTACTGGAATCCCACATCAGTAGTCCCAATATAAATACGCAATCACAACCAGAATATATACATATATGAAGTACCAACAGACAAGAAACTGGTAGTACTGGCCTAGCATGCTTCACGTTGTACAGTAAAGGCAACTTAAGAAATTAGGCAAGTCAAATCAACTAAATATGCTTTCTTAATCTAGCACAGGTTATAATTGCAAGTAGAATAAAGCAAATATGAAAGAAAATCAATCTCAATATTCTTAAGTAAAAATCGAATTTTCAACAATTGGATCAAGTACGCGCTCGTCAACTCGCGTACAAGGCAATCAAAATATCAACTAACAAATCCTAAGGGGAAAAGTCCCCCACACAAGGTTAGACTATCCACTTACCTCGAACCGGTACAAAAATCAACCAGAAACCATGTCTTTGCCACGAGTATCCGACTCCAAATGGCCCAAATCTATTCAATTCAATTACATATCGTAAATAATATCTCAAGCAATTGATTCTATTATTTAATTCAAAGATAAAACGCAAAATTAGGCAAAATGACAAAAATGCCCCTCAGGCCAACGTCTCGGAATTAGATAATTTTCACATTTTCTGAACCCTCGTACTCTCACGAGTCTAACCATATAAAAATCTCTCAAATAGGAGGTCAAACACCCACTCAAAACTCAATAGTTTGGTCTAAGAAGTTTTACCTATTTTTCATTCAAAAATCCGAATTTTGAAGATGAATTCATGATTAGATTAGTGGGTTGTAAGCATAAGAGAGTAGAGTATCGTTACTCAGTGATTGCCTACGAGAAGCCTTCTAAATTTTCCCCAAATCCGTGCTTTCAAACTTGTATTTTGATAAAAATGGCAAATCCCTCGTTTTTGAATGTTAAGTACTGTTCAGGTCCGTAAAGCATCACGAATGTGGAAGGGATCTCGCGTTCACGAAGAAGGAAAAATAAAGTAACCAAAAATGCCCTTCGCGATCGCGAAGGAAGGGACGCGAACGCGATGGCCTGGGTTCAGTGAACTACGCGAATGCAACTGAGGTTATGCAAACACGTTGAATAAAATCAAGCCATGCCCTCGGAGTCCAATAAAGCTATGCGAACGCGACAGCCTTGACGCGAACGTGGTTAAGGAATATGTGAAGCTTCACGAACGAGGAGCACTGATTGCGAACGCAATGAAGAAAACTTGTCTTCCTCCAGAATTACTCTATGCGAGCGCGTGGAGGAGGACGCGAACGCGAAGAGGAAGGAGACCAAAGCTACGCGATCGCGAGGAGAGTACCGCGAACGCGAAGAAGGATTTGGGACCTGCACAGCTGAAGGATTTTCTACAACATTTTCAAACTCCAAAATGCTCCGTTGAGCATCCGAAACACACTCGAGGCCCCCGGGACCTCAACCAAACCTACGGATATATCCCATATCATCATTCAAACTTGTACCAATCTTTAAACCACCCAAAATAACGCCGAAAACTCGAATTAATCAATGATTTGAGCCTAAGAACTTCAAATTCCATCAAAACACGCTTTCGATCAAAAACCTAACCAAAACACGTCCGAATGACCTGAAAGTTTTTACGCACATCCCAAATGACATGACAGAGCTACTGCAACTTTCGGAATTCCAATCCGGCCCTCAGATCAAAAACTCACTATCGGACCGGGGACTTCAAAAATTCAAACTTTCGGCATTTCAAGCCCAAATGAGCTACGGACTTCCAAAATATATTCTGAATATGCTCCCAACCCCGAAATCACCTAACGGAGCTAACAGAACCATTGGGTTTCCATTCCGAGGTCGTTTTCATACTGTTCCGACTACGGGTCCACTTTTCAACACTTAAGCTCTTATTTAGTAACTAAGTGTCCCAAAAATCTTCGAAACCCAATACCGAACGTCTCGGAAAACCAAAATAGCAGAAATAAACTTAGGGGAAGCAGTTAGTAGGGGATCGGGGCGTTAATTCTTAAGACGACCGGCCGGGTCATCACACACACACATATATATATACACACACACACACTTGAGCGAACGCGTACAACCTATCGTGATTGTATCTAACGCGCCAATATCTGTTGATACAATGAAATTAATACATTAGCTACAAATGTAATTAGGGAAACTATTGCTAGGTATATATGTTAATTAGGCTCTAAAATAGTGTTTCGAAAAAATTCCTCTTTTCAAAAAAATTCCTCATTAGAGAAGGTCTTGCGGCAATTTCAAGCATACAAAAAATTTAATTATTTGACTTAATCGAGCAATCTATGATCAATAATTGTCGCCTAAATAACCTACCTTCTAGATTAAGGAAAGAAGGTGCCAAAGGGATCATTACATAAATAGTCCGTTTTATTCAGTGTTTACTTTTTTAGCCGATATACATTAATTAAATACTTATTATATATATATATATATATATTATATATAAATTATTCATATATTTTGTTATGAAACAATAAAAGAAGAAGAAGACTATCATAGAGAAAAGTAGATAGAGAGAGAGAATTTTTATTGAATTTTGGGATGAATTACATTGGAATAGAACTCTCCATTTATAGGGAGATGGTGACTTAGCCACCAAGTAATAAACCCGAGAATCTTCTAAATATAGAAATTTACCATAAATAAAATTCTATTTATGACACTCCCCCTTGAATGTGTATTCAACATATAATGTGCCTCATTAAAACCTAAACTAAAATAAAAAATCCAGTGGAAAAAAATATTTCTAGAGAAGAAAAAAGAGTACACCTATCTAACAATACGCCTTTTGGTTGCCTCGTTGAAAACCTTGTACGGAAAACCCAATGGGATAAAACCTTATAAGGAAAAAAGAGTGCAACGCACATTAACTCCCCGTGATCAGAGCATCAATTCACATCCTTAAGCATTTGCATTCTAATCTTGTTCACCATCTTCAAAATATCTTTGGTAGAGATTTGATGAACAAATCAGTCATATTATCTTGAATGAATATGTTGCACCATGAAATCATCATTCTTGATAGAGATGAATTATCTTCATATGATCTTGTTGGAGTCGTCAGTTAAATATTTTCACATAGAGGTGAAAACTCTTGCTATCATATTATCATGCATATAGTTATAGCAAGATACCTTTGTGCACAATTTGCACTTAAGATGTGGTCATTTGTGACCAAAAAATTCTCCAAGAATTGCATATGCTATCAGCATTTTAAATCGTTCATAGATTTCCATTAAGTATAGTCAATAAGCCATATAAATAGAGTTTAGATTTACATCAAGTTTTTATGTCATGCCAGACATATAAGATACATAAAGGTGATAGCACACACCATTGACTTTATACTTTTAAGTATTTGAATTGCAGGTCCAAAACTATTTGTCTTTCGTATGAAACCAAATTCAACTTGAATTGTTTCTCCACACTTAAGATCCTCATATATATTTAGTGCTATATTCAATGTCATCGACAAACATTTTATATTGGTTCCAACCTCCTTATTTTTCATAAAGACATAGCATAGAGATCTCTTTATTCATATATTCAGGTACCTAAATCTCTCATGAGGTTTTATGAAGTATTATGTCATATGACCTTCTAGATCACTTGCCTCCTTTATTATGATCATTTAGATCATTTGCTCATCTTCTCTATCAAGAAGTTTATTTTAAACCGATTTGTCTATACGCTTTAAGTATAGACTTTGTTCTTCTAGGACTTAATATGAGCATTTGCAATTGGGTTAACAAATGTGTCTGGCATGCTTTGCAATATTTTTGCATATGAATTATCTTTTTATGAACTTCAAGTTCATATTATTTTGTTCTAGGATTTGAATGTATAAATGATAATTCATTCCACGCAACTTTTTCTCAACTGTTTATCATTTCTTCCCCTCATGTTAGAAAAACTAACTTGCTTCCTCATCTTTGAAAATTCATCTTTGTGCGTTATGGTGTTAATCAAAATATACACCGCACATTAATAATAATAAGATGGAATTATTTGGTTCCTGATACTGAACCATTTGTGAGGCAAAAAAATAAGATACTTTCGTATATAACGTATATCAAACTGATATATATAACTTTATTCTCATAAGCAATAGTTTATCTATTAAGTGGAGCACTTAATAAATTATTTTGCTAAACCAACTGTGATGTAAACCAACTTATCAAGAAGACCTATCTTGAATAAAACAAATCTAGAAATTATGCTCTATATTAAATTATTGAGCAAGTAACCTCGCAAATATCAGGTTGCGGGTCAATAATAATTGCACATGTAACCATCTCATAGTTGCATCTTAAGTAGTATACATGGTAGGTGAATGTGCCCATATTCACCTTTAATGCTTTCAGAATTCATGGAATTCAATCCAAATTTTAGTCGATATATTAATTAATCAGAAAAAGAAATGTAAGAGAATACGTAAAGACCTTCATGTGAATTCTCTATTATTTTTGCATATCATATTTAAATGGATACGGCTAAACCAATTATGCCAACTGAATAAATTATCAATATTGATAAATTTCATATTTATACTATGACGTGTGCAATTATCAATAAAATCAAGTTTATTATGATATGGGTTTTTATATCAATAAACTTCTACTTTATTGTGGCATTCTTTTATTTATGTAGTACAAATTGGAAAATAAAGCGGGTAGCTTTTCACATACATATTACCCTGCTACGAGTTATCGCAATAGAAGATATAAAGTCTTTCTTTTATTTATAGTCTCAACATAAACAATCGCTTTCGCGAATACTTTAGAAACTCAATAAATTTCTTTGAGACTTACTACAATACAATACCTTATTGGTAATAAATTGTATTTATCAAAAATAGTATAATTGGCTCTTGTACAACTCTCAATTAATTTTGTACTATCCATATTCATCAACATCCATATGGTGAATATCTTTTTTACGGAGAAAGTTATACCATTATGGTCATGGTCAAAATTATATGCAAGATATGTTTCTTGCATTAATGTTATTCTTTAATAATCACATTACCAAAATATTTTGGCGTACAATAGGTACGTGACCAATGACCATTCATGCCATAATAATTAAATTATTTTCTTATATCATCTCAAACCTCCTTTTAGAGGTGACTGTGGTATATTCACTACCACTAGTACGTTCATATTCTTCCAAGAATGAATATGCATTCATAAATCAGATGTTTTCACATTCACATCATGAGTAGGCCATAATCATCTATATGGGCTTTATTGAATCTCATGTCAAATCGATGACAAATATTACTTTCACAGAGTGAAGGATTATTTTGAAAATCCTTATTATTCTCATTATCACAATTATGACGATTATAATTTTGTCTATTGTGACGTCCACATCCATTGCTACCTTAACGGTAATGATTTTGTCTTCTTTCACATGTATCACATATTGCTATCACATTCTCTAAAGGGAATGCGAATGAAGCAAATTCAATGGGACGAGTTTTCGCTTCTTGTGCTCACGATCATACATGACTTTGACCATGGTAAGACATAGAATTTTATCACTTCGAGTGGTTATAATTTTTTACTAACTCCATTAGAGTTATAATAAAAAAATTTATTCTTTGCTTGTATTTAAAATCAAATTATAGAATTTCAAGAATTTAAACGAGAAAAGTAAAGTAAAATACTTACCTTAAATCCATAATTTAATCATGAAGGAGTTCATGGAACAATTGAGAATCATTATTGTCAATCCCAAAGCTTCGGCTCAACTGGTTAGAGTCTCGTGTAGATAACGTGTTATGAAACAACAAAAGAAGAAGAAGAGTATTGCAGAGAAAAGTAGAGAGAGAATTCTTATTGAATTTTGGGATGAATTACAATGGAATAGAACCCGATATTTATAGGGAGAGGGTGACTTAGCCACCAAGTAATAAATCATAGAATCTCTCTAAACATAGACATTCACCATAAATAAAATTCTATTTATAACATATTTTATATTTACCAGCTATTTTTAGTTTAATCAATTGGATGATGGCTATTTAAATTAATTGTTCTCGGCGGCTATTCATCTAAAATTATATAGGTAATGTGGTATTATTAGCTATTATAAGTTAAAATTATCTCCTTTACAAGCTCCAAATAAACACCATTAGTTTTGATTAATGCATATCTACAAGAATTTTGAAATGAACCAAGTATGAAAAATGAATGAGCACTTTCTGGGATACTGTAGGTATTTGAGTGTGATACAGAATCACGAACTTTCGTACTCAAGTTTGCTGACAGCTAGTTAGTTATATGCATCTCCATCCTTAGTGATTTTAAGAAACTGAGATATATGTATCTTGAATAATAATTGATAAACGAGAAATATTTCTCACCGTTCAAGGGTAGGAAAAAGTCCACACATGCAAGGCGAAGCTATGTAAAGCCAACGAAGTTCAATTGAAACCTCTTATTCAACACTAAGGAAAACATTAATTGCAGCAAAGTGGGTTTAAGAATTACTTTAGCTCCCAAGTTTAAATTCCATGTATGATATTCTAGTATTTTCTTGTATAAATCCTTGTCTTCGCCACTGACATGTATTTGTATTGTTTTCCTGATTTTTAGTTTTTAAATCCGTTTGAAGTCCCTAGTACTGGCAGTGGTATTTTGTAATAAGGTGTAGGCAGATAGACAGGTAAAATCCCCAATGATTAGGGGCATGTGACGACCCAAAGGGTCATCACTTGCTTTCTCAGGCATTTAGAGCTTCTGAGGCCTTGAAAACCTCATTTATAGTTGTCTCGATTTGCGTGCGCAGTCCGGGCGCGAAGCCGGAAAATTTACATGTTGAAATATATGAGTTATGTGAAAAATTTGAAGAATTTTGATATTAATATTGATATAGTTGACTTTGGTCAACATTTTTGATAAACGGACCAGGACCCGTGATTTGACGGTCTCAAAAAATCCGTAGAAAAATACGAAACTCGGACATATGCCCGGAATCGAAATCGGAGGTCCAGAACCCTGGTAAAAGAATTTTTCTGTTAAATTATTTTCTGAAAATGTTTAAGGAAAATGAAACTGAAATTTGATCAAAAAGTAATGGTATCGGGCTCGT
>MU778537.1:52504-94225 GCA_026770625.1 Nicotiana glauca
TTTAAAGCTTAGATCACCACCGAGGGTCCGAACCGCGGCGAGCTTCCTAACACAATATTCGGACCTTGACACTATGAGCTACTAGGTTTTAAGCACAAAATTTTATGGGGCCTTACAGTCAGACCTATATGAGATAGGGTGACGTGGGATCACCCCCGGTTTTATGCATGGCAAGGTTATTCAGTGATTGTTTGGCTTTTGGAATAACTCTGGGCACGTTCGAGGACGAACGTTTGTTTAAGTTGGGGAGGATGTGACAACCCGACTCGTCGTCTCATGAGTTACTGCTTAGTTTTTCCCATTTTTAACTTCTTTATGCTTCACTATCCGTATCTTATGTGATCGAGTTAGTTTGGAATGGTTTTGATAAGAAATGAGACACTTAGTCTCTTTTAAGAAAGTTTAAGTTGGAAAAGTCAACCGGACATTGACTTATGAGTTAGAGGTCTCAGATGTGAATTCTGATGGTTCGGTTAGTTCTGGGAGGTGATTTGTGACTTAGGAGTGTGACCGGAAGTAATTTCGGAGGTCCGATGTAGAATTAGGCTTGAATTGGCGAAGTTAGTATTTTGGTGATTTTCGGTTGATAGGTGAGATTTTGATCCGAGAGTCGGAATGGAATCCCGAGAGTTACTGTAACTTCGTTAGGTGATTTGGGATATGTGTGCAAAATTTCAGGTCATTCGGCCGTGGTTTGGTTGGGTTTTTGGTCAAATGCGTATTTTGGAAGTTTTAGAAGAACTTAGGCTTGAATTCGATGTAATTTGATGGTCTTGGCATTGTTTGATGCATTTTGATGATTGGAACAAATTTGTATGATGTTTTAGGAGGTGTTGGTATTTTTGGTTGAGGTCCCGGGGGCCTCGGGGTGATTTCGGATGGCTAACGGGAACTTTTGAAGTTCGAAAATTTAATAATAGACGAAAGTTGTAAATGAGTGCGCACAAGACCTCATTTTAAACGATCATATCTCCAGCTATACAAGGAGTGGGGTGATGCACAACCTATCAAATTAAATCTCGTTGGGTCTAGCTTCCAACGCATCAAACCGTTCATCATTTGGAGGTCAATACACAAAGTTATGACTATTTTATTGGGCATGTATCGGTAATTGTTGTGTGAGTGAATGCAAGAATTGTAGAAGAGTTAAAATTCCAGAAGATTTGTTTTTCCACAAGCTTATGAAGGAGTGAGTTCAATCCCACTATGGTATTACGGTAGCAATAGAGTATGTGCGTTATGATTTATTGAGTGTATTTTTATATATGGCTTTGATCCAAGCTGGGGAGTTTGCTATTAATTAAGTTGATTGCACGGTTAAGAGCTATATTGTACCAGTCTGCTAGAGAGATGCCTTGGTATTATTCGATCTCGGTTCCACCTCTTCTTATGTGTCCTCATATTTTGCCCATTATTTGGGTACGCCCTGGGAGTTTCTTTCTTTACCTGTTCATGTATCTACCACAGTAGGCGATACTGTTGTTGTGGACCGTGTGTATCGGTCATGTGTTGTGATTATTGGGGGTCTGGAGACCCGAGATGATTAATTGCTATTGAGCATGGTGGACTTGATGTTATATTGGGCACGGATTTGTTATATCTGTATCATGCTATTATAGACTGTCATGCTAAGACAGTTACTTTGGCTATGCTGGGTGTACCGCGGATCGAGGGGCGTGGTATGACTGATTATGTTCCTAGTAGAGTAATTTCTTTCTTGAGAGCCCAACGTATGGTTGGGAAGGGTTGTCTATCATATCTAGCTTTTGTGCAAGCTGTTTGAGCTGAGACTCCTAGTATTGATTTTGTCCCAGTGTTGAGGGATTTTCCCGATGTATTTCCTATAGACCTGTCGGGCATGCCACCGGACAGGGATATTGATTTCGGTATCGACCTGACGTCAGGCACTCAGCCCATTCCTATTTCACCATATCATATGGCACCAGCAGAGTTGAAAGAATTGAAGTAGCAACTTCAGGAGCTCCTAAATAAGGGGTTTGTTCGGCCTAGTGTATCACCTTGGGTGGCACCAGTCTTATTTGTGGAAAAAGGAGGATGACACAATGAGAATGTGCATTGTTTACATTCAATTGAATAAAGTAACAATGAAGAACAAGTATCCTTTGCCTCATATTGATAGCTTGGTTATGCGCGAACAGATTTGAAAGTTGTCTCGATGGTTTTTACCATAGTTCGAGCTAGATATCTTCGACTGGTGCGCAGAACATATTGTATGTTATGAACTCCTCCTAAATGGGCGCAAATAAAAGATTTCTAACTGCCCGGAATGAAATTTTCCTATAGCGCAGAAATTCTAATGATATTTTGTATTTGCAACAAGATGGCATAATAGACGTGGTGTGGGGTACTTGCTTAAGATTTTCATGTACGAGGTGTCAGTTCAGTCTTGAAGAGGAGGTCACGATTTTTGAATGGAATAGTCAGTTTCAGGTATTTAGATGATTGTTAAAACTGCTAGGTAAAATCTGAGAACGGTGCGCAGTATATTTTAGCTAACAAATGTCTATTGGTATTACAACACCCACTTGGTTGATCGACTACCAATATTTTGATCTTGCTATGTATTATAGAAAATTTTTTGAGAATAATTATCGTGAAATGATCGTACATGAGGGATGTGTCAATCATTGAATGCTGAGGTTGTGATCAGTTGCAGTGATTTATGTAATCTAAGAATTCAGAGACGGGGAATTCTAAAAAAAAATACTATTTCGGGATTGTGGCATGTTTGAGGTGAGTGTCTTACCTAAACTCTTTGGATGCACTAGTCGAGCTAATTGATGGTGATAATTATGCGCTGTGAGCACGAATATATGTGAGGTTTGAACCTGTGTGCAAGCACCGAGCCAATATTCATGCTTGGAAGATGCGTAGGCTATGATATGCCTAGAGTGGGATTTTCAACATAAAGGAATAATGTTTCTCATATTCGTAACTTTGTTAAGAACTATTCGGGCTACACTTGAGATTTCCAAGATCCTAAATTCCGGAACAAACTTGGTAATTACTAATTCTGCATTAATGTGCCGTTTGAGTTGTGACAACATAGCTTGCTCTTGCCTACGATATAGAGTGTTATTTATGCCAGTCCAGGAGCATGAGAATGTTATTTCATTCAGCATATACAGGTGTACTTGTTGGATTGCTCCAATATGATATGCTTGGACTGGAGGTCTGTGACCGTGCCAGGTGGATTATGTTGTTGGCAACTAAATTGCTCGTGAAGTTGATGTCAATTTTAGCTATAAAAGAGCTGGTTATTATTATTCTATTCATGTATCTTCGTTCCACTTTGATTGATGAGCTCATATCATATCGTTGGGATGGTACTTGTGGAACTTGCGAAACGGCTCTCTTCTTTGATGTATTTTTCCCTTTCTGGGGTAGACGGATGGTGCAATATTGAGGTTTACTGGTATGGAATTGTATCATGTACTTCTCCGTGGGTATGGTGATTCACTGGTGGTACTAGATATCAAATTTCGCTTGGTTGATGATGTTGAGCATGGTAACTTGGGGCGTCTCATGTGAACTAGTGTCTGGATAGGGTCACGCATGGCAGCGAAGCTCTATGGAGATATGACCTTCCAGGTTAGATTTGTGTGTTCTATTTCTATGATGTGAGATGGATTCTCAGCCTTGTGTGGTGGTGGTATCGGTGAGCTTGAGATATAGCACTTTCATTTGAGTCATTTTCATGAATTTAGTATGCTCGGACTGTTGCTTATTGGCATGCGTATTGTGCGAGTTGTGTCTTAGGCATTTATTGATGTGTCATGTCACAAGAATAGTGTGTAAGATTAGAAGAGATCAGTGGGATCATTAATGAATACGAACAGATTCGATTTTAGCATGTTGGAAGGATAATATCGAGCTTCGGCTCAGATATTTGATGTATCATTTGCCAAAGGAGAAGTGGCTTCATGAATGGTTGATATGGGAAATGGTTATGGCTTACCGCGTGATTTAGTTATCATTGGCAGTATATATAAAAGTGTTGATATGAGACTTTAGTTGATAAGAGTTTTTCTATTGGTATTCGGGTGTTGTGTGCAACTACTGTTATTATAAGTTATCACTACAAGCGTTTGAGTTATGTGGTCTATCATGTAATTGCACCTGAGGTTGCAGGTATCAGTTATTACAGCTGGTTCGGGCTTATTCTGAATATAGATGTGAGGTTTTGACCTTGTGTATGATTTCGGAAATAGAAATGTGGTTCTAAGGTTATGGGCTAGATTGTTATGAAATTTCAGTTACAATGTATTGTCAGACCTATATGAGATAGGGTGATGTGGGATCACCCCCGGCTTTATGCATGGCAAGGTTATTCAGCGATTGTTTGGCTTTTGGAACAACTCTGGGCACGTTCGAGGATGAGCGTTTGTTTAAGTTGGGGAGGATATGATGACCCGACCACGATCGTCTCATGAGTTACTGCTCCATTTTTCCCATTTTTAACTTCTTTATGCTTCACTATCCGTATCTTATGTGATCGAGTTGGTTTGGAGTGGTTTTGATAAGAAATGAGACACTTAGTCTCTTTTAAGAAGGCTTATGATGGAAAAGTCAACCGAACATTGACTTATGAGTTAGAGGGCTCGGATGTGAATTCCGATGGTTCGGTTAGTTCTGGGAGGTGATTTTTTGACTTAAGAGTGTGACCGGAAGTAATTTTGGAGGTCTGATGTAGAATTAGGCTTGAATTGGCGAAGTTAGTATTTTGGCGATTTTCGGTTGATAGGTGAGATTTTGATCCAAGAGTCGGAATGGAATTCCGAGAGTTACTGTAGCTTCGTTAGGTGATTTGGGATATGTGTGCAAAATTTCAGGTCATTCGGACGTGGTTTGTTTGGGTTTTTTTATCAAATGCGGGTTTTTGATAGGATTTGTTGGTTGGGTGTGAATGGATGGTCATACATGTGTAGTTGGAAGTTATAAATTGGTTAGGAATGATGGTGAGATGAATTGTTGGTTAATGGTGATAGTTGGAGGAACCAATACTATAGTTATGAGGTGTAAATATCTATGCCTACAAGGTGTTTGATAATATGACTAAATGGCATAAGTTATGAAATTTATTACTAATATTGGCCCTATTGAATGTTGTATTGTAGATTGAAGTTACATAACAGTATTGCATCGTTGTAGTATCATTAAGGGTCGTATTTCGGATATGTATGGTAAAAACCCCGTCTTTTAGAAATTGAGCTTCATCGATGTTTGTGTGATGTTGATCAGATTCGACGCATGAGAAGGCCAATTTGAGAGGCAAGGGCATAGCGAGCTAGAGTTTTGGCCAGTTCAAGGTGAGTAATGATTTTAAATGATGTCTTGAGGGTTTGAAACCCCGAATTTGCACAACGTAGTGCTATGTTGAGATGAAACATGTGTTGTATGATGAGCGCAGAGTCATTTACTATTGGGGATTGTGACTTGGTCCATCCCGGTTGATATTTTACCGCATGTTTGATAAAGACTTGATGTTTTTCACTATGATTTGGGCTTATTGCCATACTTGGGCTTTGTGCCGACTATTTGAAATCCTTTGTGAATTTCCATCACTATTTTTCCTCACTAATTGAAATATTATTTGAACTCAGTCCAACTGAATTATACTATTTCATGAACTCAGCTACATTTATACTCAACTTGAGATTTAAATGATAATTTTAATGTTGTTTGAGCTGAGCACCATTATTTTACTGTTGCCCAGGGGCTTATGATTATTTTCTGGACTGATTAAGGCCGAGGGCCATTTGTGAGGATATGTTGAGTGATATGAGGAGGCTTCCAGGACTCGAGTATTATGTGAGGAGGCTTTCAGGCCTCGAGTGTGATGTGAGAAGGCTTTAAGGCCTTATGTTGATGTGACAGGCTTTAAGGCCTTATGTTGATGTGACAGGCTTTAAGGCCTTATGATGATATAGCTCTTGGACTGTAGGAGCCCCTCCGGAGTCTGCACCCCCACAGTGAGCGCGGGTACCCAGGTGAGTTGGGAGTGAGCCCGAGAGGCTGATGTTGTACTTTGTGAGTTGGGAGTGAGCCCGAGGGGCTGATGTTGCACTGTGTGACTGTAACAGAGCCTGCGGGGCTGATACTGTACTGAGAGTTTGATATTGAGCCCGAGAGGCAGGTTTCTGATTTGATATTGAGCCCGAGGGGCAGGTTTTTAATTTGATATTGAGCCCGAGGGGCAGGTTTCTGATTATTTCTTACGTGTTGAAATTATTGGTTTTAACTGTTTTAAAAGAGATTTATCCAATACTTCACGGTTTTATTGTATAACTGATTTTATTGCTTGAGATAGCATTATTTGTGCCTTTATGAGATTTCATGCCTTCATTCATTATTTATTTTTATTACTCACTGGGTTGGAGTACTCACATTACTCCTTGCACTATGTGTGCAGATACAGCAGAGCTGAGTTCGCTCCTGAGTGCTGATTCTTTCCAGACCAGGCGGTGACTAGGAGTAACGAGGTAGCTGTTGACGTTTGCAGCCCCATTTTCTCCCTTATCTTTTGTTATTTATGATATCTTCAGATTGTGTTCCTAATTCCAGTCTTTGTAGAATTTTAGTAAACTCTGTAGTAACTCATGAGACACCCCGATTTCGGGCTGAGTCGGGATGGTTTCCTTGTTTTATCACGTTTAATCCGCACTCATGATTATATTATCTATAATTTAGACTTATCCATGCTAAGTAACTATTAAAAGAGGTATTGTTATTCTGTTGGTTGTCCTTCTCTTCACGAGAGGCGTCATCACGATCGGGTTTGGGAATTGGGTCGTGACAGAGAATCAATAGGCTATCGTGTCTTCTCTAGCCATCCCATCCCCGTATCTTTATATTTAATGCGTTCTGTACTATACCGAGTCCCCTCGCCTATATAAGGGGGACTCATCCCCACCTTGTAAAGGATGGATGTTGCTACATTTCTCCACAAGTGCAATAATCTCTCTCTCTCTCTCTTCTAGAAATGTTCATTCTCATTGGCCCGAGGCCGCCATAACATTTTTATCGTTTTCTTATTTGTTGTTCGCTACTTTGCTCAATATTGGTAACATAGAGCTTGCTTAGCCATATTTTTGCTTGTTATCCCATTCCCAATTGCCCTCGATAGCTCGAGCTCGGTTCAAACCTTGGCCCCGAGGTATCTGCAAGCTGACTTTGCACCCGGGCTACAGGCCCCTCCCTGTTCAATTACTGCCTCGTTTAAATCATTTTCCATCATTATATTTCACGTTTTTAATACTAACTGCCCTAATAAACTAGCTCGGGAATAGATCACGTATTTTTAGAATTCCATTTACAAATTTAATTGTTGTTACCATTTTTATGTTAAACAATTTGGTGCCTACTGTGGGGCTAAAAATAATAGTGATTATTTTCTTGCTAGTTTTGTCACACGAACGCACGTTATCTTTCACATTTTTTCTTACCCAACATCCTTTGATTTCAGGTTAATGTTCGGCTTAGTAAGCGAAGTTGATAACGATCATCCCGCAAATCACAGAGAAAATAGTATGGCTGTTCCAACCGCAAGACCCCAATAATGCATCTAGATCAGTTCAAGCGGATGCCGGCATGCACGCCGCACAACTGGTCAATGAAGCCTCGCACCAACGATGGCATACAACATGTTGACTAACAGGAAGCCCAAAAAATCTTAGCCCGGGTAAAACAGGAAGTTAGTCTTCATATTATTTTTGAAATGTTGCAGGAACGATTGTTGGCTATCACTCGGCTGGAAAGTTCCCCGTAGACTCCCAACGCGACATCACCGGAAATATCTCCTTACGTTGAGCTAGTATCCGAGATCGAGCAACGACGGATCGGCAACCTACCCCGCCGTAGTAAGGATGTTAGGGAACCTCTTTGAAAGGATCAAATCAGGCTCGTGGAAGCTTTTACAGCAATCATCTCCCTAATATACGGTCCCGAAACTTGTTTCACAAAAATCAGAAACGACGAATCTCTCTAGGTGTGACAGGACCTCGGATCCTTACGGGTGCATCACCATTTACGCATGCTCGTCCAGGGAGAGCGACCTCCATATATTGAGTTCTAGCCTGTCCTGTTAAGGAGATTCGAAGGGACTGTCCCGACAGAAACCATGATGCAGCGCCACTGCCTGGAACCTGACCTCACGGACCCACTTAACATACCATCATGGTCCTCCGCGGAAGCCGGCTCCATCAAAGCAATACCGAGAGGGCCCAATGCTCTTGAGGCCAAACGAAGAAGAAATAAAATGCTGCAGGAAGCCGCACCCCACTCTCTAACAGGATGAATGAGACTGCTCCCGATTTCGAATGATTGGGTAACGCAAGCTTTCACCCAAAGCCTAAACAAAGAATACCCAACAGCTCTAGGGCATTTCAAGCAATGTCTGGTCAGATACCCGATTGAGGCCTGGTTGGATACCCGCACCCGACACCAGCCCCAAATTAGGGCCATACACGATCGTTCGGGAACCTCATCGGGTTTGATATGCACAGGCAGACTCCCGACAAAGACATTGACGCCGAGCGGATGGAGGCCTCATCCGTGTGTTGTGAACGGAAGAAACGACTCGAGGTGTATCCCGCCTCACAACAATAAGGCAATAGCCCGAGGAAAGCACCCTCGAGGAACCTCCAATGGTACCAGATTCAACAAGACACAACTAGTAGGGAAACCTCGCCTGGTAGAGTACGATTTCAGCATTGCTATACCAAGAATCATGATCACCATAAGCAAAACTAGGAATGCCAGGCGGCTCGGACCTATTCGACCAAAACTCTTTCAAGAAAACCGTGGCCCAGTGTAGGAACCATGAGGCACACAGGGTCACTGGCCCAAAAGAGCAACAATTATTCTATTCAATAGAGGTCGCCACCAAGTAGCATCAAGCAGACAGACTCGGATCCAGCTCCAAGGGAGGAAGGAGATCGGGGAAAATGAAGCCAGCAGGGCACGATGTATTGCCACGGCCGTAAAAGGATGGAGGCACCCCTCAAAGATCTATAAAGTGTAGAGAGAAAGTGCTCATCACCGGAAAAAGACGGTCCCGGAGAATACCCCCAAAGTATACCCTTGCGCTAGAGGGAAGGTACGCTGAGATTCCACCTCAGTCTCGCATTAGCACATTGGTAAGCCCCTCCCTCATTTGACTTATTTCAAATAAAGCATGTGTTCATGGGTACAGGTGTCTTGGCCAACTATACCGACGGTGTCGGGCCAAAGCTGATAGGGCAGTTTAGACTAACTAACCAAATCGCTCCTGTGCCTCAAATCTTTGATGGGTCGCTCCCTTTATATAGCCCGCTCGAGCTCAAGCTGGTACATCGAACACCCAAGGTGCGGACGTTTTATACAGATGACAATGGATATATTGCTCGGAGGCAATTTCAACCTTACTCTACAAAAGGGGTGAAACCCTACGACAAATGTGGGGCTAAAGTATTCGACGAAGAACTACTCCGGTCCTTTGTCGTTTTCTTTCTTTTCTTTTCACTAACCCGTATGCAGGCAGTCAGTTGGGCATTCAGTAGTTCTAAACTCCACTCGGAGATCTGAGGCCTCTATGGGATCCACCGAGCTTTCTTTCCTCAACCAAGTTTCCAACCTAAAGAAGGTTCCGCCAACAATATTATTAGAGGGGAAACATACCCCCAAGAAAGGGATCCGATGAGATCACAGTCCGCCCTTCCATAGTCAGACGACGTGAGATGGCCTCTTCTTAAAAATTCCATCTCTAGGAAAGGCCAAATGGCTGGCTAAGTTCCAAAAGGATATCATATAAACAGATCAGACAATAGGAGCAACTGCACCCATGCAGGCCAAATTCACAACAACGAAAAAATGCGTATTCACAGCATATATTTATGCCACGCAATAAAGCGTACCTTTTTCGCACTTCATGCTTCGAAGAAGACTATTTTGGAATGTTTACGACAAAGGCCTCTCCGCCAAATACGTCTCGAGATATTCGGAGAATTAAACAATTCGGTGCCCACACGACCCTAGGGTTGGAACACCGGGCTCATCAAGCCCCTATAAGGCAACTTCGAGCTCACAAGGAGCGGTCTTTAGGCTTACACAAACTCGATGACTCGGACACTGCCGCCAATCGCCATGCACTGGAAAATTCAAAACTATAAGACCCTAATGGATAGCCTCGACATAACCAGACCTATTCTACATAAACTGTAAGACCTCAATAGGCATGACAAACCGTAAGACCTCAATTGGCATGACAAACTATAAGATCAATAGGCATTGCAAACTATAAGACCTTAACAGGCATGAAAATCCGGTAGTTTAGGCTATACGTCTGATTTGTAAGAATCCCTAAAGGGCATACCCTCGATGTAGTTGGGATAAAAAATGGCTATGGCCAAACACATATGACTACAGTCAAAAAGGCTGATATAGCTAAAATAATGCGACTCGGGGACTCCCGACTATTGCTTAAAAATCCTCCGAATATACTTCGAAAAGAACCGGTTAAAACAAGCTTCCCCCAATAGGCGAAGAACAAGCTCCGACCACGCCGGCTCCCAATTGCAAGAGAGTTGATCTACTCGACCAATGAGCTGTGAACCTTATGAGGTGCTCGGAACATCGCCGACAATGACTTGAAATCGAGGTTCTTTTAGAACCGACGACGGGTCGGGCAAAAATATTCTAAAAGACATTAATGAGCGGAAACAAAGCCTACAAAAAAGCCCACGGGTAAAAATAGTGTAAGAGACATTATCGTCAGCTAAGCAAGCCTACAGGCCTTACATTGAAAGGTTTCTACGACCACACAGCATAAGAGCCATTATCACCAGTTTGAAAATTGACAACTTGAGGATTAAAGTAACCTCGAATCGTAACCTGATTTGGAGACCGGATCCAAAATAGTTAACTAAGCAAGCCTACAGGCCACATACTAAAAGGTCTCAACGACCACACGACATAAATGCCACTATCACCGGCCGGAAACTCAATGAGGTTTGTGGGTCGTTTACAGCTCATGTCGCAACCCGACTCAAAGATTAGACCCAAAAAATCATAATATGCCTAAGGGCACAGCATAAATGCCACTATCACCGGCCAGAAACTCAGTGAGATTTGAGGGTCGATTACAGCTCAAGTCGTAACACGACTCGGAGACTAGACACGAAAAATTGTAATATGCCTAAGGGCACAGCATTAACGCCACTACCGCCAGCCGGAATCTCAAGGAAACTTTAAGGTCAATTACAGCTCAAATCGCAATGCGACTCAGAGACTGAACCTAAAGTTGATTGAGGCAACCAAAATGACCAAGGGCAAAAAATAAAAACCATTATCCCCAGCCCAAACAAGCGCAAAAATCGAGGATATATTAAGCTCGATTCGGATCCCGAATCGGAGACTGAACCCGAAGACAGTCAAAGCATGCAAGCCTAACGGCTAATCCGGGATCGAATCTATCCGTTGGGAACTCCAACAAGTAGAAATACATAAAATTTAAGTTGCGGGGTTTCCCCTCTTATTGTTACACATTGATGACGATGCGTAATCTCGGTCTGCGTCGTATAATGAAAGCTATATATATATATATACATGACAAATAAGGCAAGGAATATATGTTCCCCCTTTTTTCCCATTAGCTACGACCCGGTGGTCTCCTCCTCATCGTCAGACATCAGAAACTTGGCATTGAACTCCTTTCCCTATGATTGTCTGATCTCCTCCGAAAGAGCAAAGCCTCTGGCATGAATCTCCTCGAGGGTCTCCCTCTAGGATCTGCACCTCTCGTATTCCCTACTATTGTCTGCACGATTGAGAGCCTTCTTCAGCTCAGCCCTAGTGACAATGGCACTCCTTTAATCTGCCACTATTTTTTGCCCCACCCTGGTGTTATTCATTACAACCTCAGCCCGGACGTTCACCACCTTAGTTTTTGCCCTTGATAGCTCGAATGAGAGCCTCACAATCATCTTAGCATTGGCGGAATCACTCACATGAGCAGCTTGAATTTGTTCCTCAAGAGTGGATGTCACAGCCTGAGCCTTCTCTTTGGCCTCAGAATGGGCATTAACACGCGCTTGCAGCTTAGTGAATTCACGTTTGGCATTGTCGACCTCGCTCCAGAGTTGTTCCAGCTCATCCGCCTTGTCCTTCAACTAGAACAGCAGCGCGTCAAAAGATGATAAGACCAAAAAAATAAGGGGGGGGGGGGGGGAATACAAGCCAGCAAGGAATGCAGAATACCTGTTTCTCCAAGAGGGCCTCTCGAGCACGGTTTCGATCCATCCCACACCGTAAAGAAATGAGCTCATTTTCCTTTGCCGCATAGAGATGTTTGAGGGATTTTTCCCTTTTTCGAGCCTTCTACAATGGAGCCTCGCAACGAAGCAGCTCGACTTTGAGCCTATCAAAAGCCTGAAAAAGAAAAGCCAGGTGAGTAAAGGAAGGAGCACAGAGCCAGAACATCCCTACCGCGGCCGAAAATTCACCACAAGGCCAAGACGATGGACCTCATCGAGGTCCAAAACTGTGTCCAATGCTTCAATAAGCTTGCCGATTGACCGAATCGCTTCCTCTCAACCGTTGTGGAGAAGGCACCTCAGCACAAGCCTTCTCATCCCGCAGAATATCTTTCCTTTTGCTAGCGCTCCTTGATTCCTGAATCGGCAGTCTCTCCTCAAATGAACTTCCGGAACCTGCGATAGAGGAATCGGGAAAGTCAGCAAAAAGGAAGCCATCCCTAAGAAAAGGGGGAGGGGGTGGGGGTCGGAGGAGAATGCCAGGCACCTACCATGATGTTTTTCCTCCCATCTCCCTTTTGAAAGATCTCGCCACCGGCGCCTATTGTTGGCCCAACATGCTGCCAACTTATGAGACCACTCGTCTAAGTCAGGGATCTCACCATGCAACCAATGAGTTACTATAAACAAAGGTCAGGAAGACATCATTGCGAGGACAACCTCATCGGAAGAGAAGGACAGTTCGAACAAAGTGCTTACGTGCGGAGTTCCATTTCTTAGGAAATAGTAAACATTCTCCAAGAATAATATAGATCATCCGAACTCGAATGAACTGGCTTATCTATCCACAGTCCTCATCCTCTTCACCGCCTATCGTAGGAGCTCGAGTGGATCTACACTGAAGAGTAACTAGGCCCCGAAAACATAATGGCCGGTACAACTTTATGAGGTGACTAAGGGTAATTCTATCCCGGCCTTGTTAGCAAAATATCTCATTAACCACACTATCCTCTAGAAGAAGGGATGAACCTACGCCAACGTTACCTGATACCTCAACATACATCATGACACTCTCCTCGGGGGAAGGTACGTGTAGAACCACGCCTTTCCCCCATCCGTACTCTCTCCTGATCGCCCTAAGGTTTTTCTCCCTCACTGATGAAATAATCCTTGACACATGCTCCCGATGGGCCCAGAACATTGGGAGGCTTCCCCGGTGTAGCGACCCTCTTCGAGGCAGCGTACTCCGAGTTTCTCTCCCTCGACATCAAGAGAGAGCCGCTAGCACCAACCAAAGGTGGAGCACAAGGAATCCCTTTTGTTCGAGGATTAGGTATCGAAGCGGCGGCCATGGCCACAATAGAATGAGGAGAAAAGGAGGAGGATTCATGCAGAAACACCCTAAAACAGAGGAGTGAAGGGACTCACACAAAGCGCCACGCTCTACATAAGAGATAGGCTTATCAAAAAGCTGCAGAATCGCTGCTTGAGTGGCGGATAGACAAATATATAGGGGCCAGGCAACAACTGTCCAAGTGCCCAAGAAGGCCAATTAATTCTGGCCGCGTTAATGTCACCTTCCCCTTGGGGAGTGCACTGGCAGAATCATCCCAGGCTCCCGCATAATTCGTAAAATCAAGGGACCTCAAGGGATCCCCAACGTCGGTTCGGAGGAGCTATTGAATCAACCTCAGGATGTGGACAGTCATGGGACCCCGGGTCCAACCTACAAAAAGGCTCCAAAGTCCCGATGTTCGATGCTATGAAGTAAGAAGCACTACCAGAATAAAGCTCCTTTCATATATTGAGAAAATGGAAAAGAACATTTGCAATATTCATCTCCTAGAATGGAGAACACATAAAACAAAAGAAGTCATACAAAATAGGGGGTTGGGGGCTCGGAGACTATTCCTCACCACTATCATCTTCGCCTCCATCGTGGGCAATCAAAAGTGCTAGTCTTCCTTCTGTCGTGCGAGCCTCCTCCAGGTCGGCAAATGGCACGAAGCCCGTGGCTTCAAGTTCTTCCAGGACCTCCTTCTTCTCATTTGCTTTGGCATGTTCGATAGCTCGGACAAGCTTCTGCTCAGCCGCCAAGGATATGTCACGAGCCATCGCATGTGCTATGTCAGCGTCCTCCTTATAAGCAGCAACGTCTCGTTCGACCTCAAGCTTAGCCGTTGTCAAAGTAGCAATCTCCCTATGGGTGTCTAAGAGAAGGCTCGGGATGTTGCCAATTTCGCGGTCACAGTCTCGCTCCGTTCCCTCAGCCCGGAGACCTCCACTTCCAATTCAATGATCGGCGAGTTACTCTGCTCGACCTTCAGTGGGAGGCAAGATGATGAATATGTGAATATAGAACACATACGGATACTGAGAAAATGAGCATGTATGAGCGAGGCAGAATACCTGAGCAGCAAGAGTGGCCTTCTCCCGAAGCGCCACCTCTAAAGAGGCCCGAAGCTCCCTTAATTCTTTATATCCCCAGGCACCTCGAGCCTCCGAGTCTTGCAGTTTTGAAGCAATCATATTACGCTCCTTCTCATGGCATGAAAGTTCCCCACAAAGCTAGAGGATGACATGATCATACATCTCTTTACACTACGGCACAATGAGAAAGTTAAGAAAGATGACGAATAATGCCCGAGAACGAAAAGAAATGCACAAGGAAAAATCATCACCTGCTGCAAAGACTTCTCCGCTGCTTAGACGGTGCTAGATACATCGATATTAGCTTCATAAATTACTCCATAAACAATATTGTCAATGAAGCCTCCCCCTCTGAAAGGAGTCCTAAATGTGGCACCAATCATTCTTTCAGTGTCTCTCAACTCTCCTGACGAGAGTAGATAGTTCTGAATAAGATCTTTCGGGCCGCAGATTTCTTTAAATAGTGACCCATGTTCTGGGAGGCCCCAAACTGCGACCAATCAGGACTGATAGCCTTGCTAGCAGAAGCTACATCGAATCTGTCCGCACGATTCAAAGCCACATCGACATTATTTTCGAGGACCTCCGGCTCCTTAGCCCTACCAGACCCAGCCGTTCCAGACTCAGTAGGCTCCGACCGGGGCACTTGTAAATCTCTCTCACTGGACCTTGCTCTCCTTCGTAATGGACTGCCATCATCATCCTCCCCTCAATATCAAGGTTCAGCTCGGAGGCTAGAATAACAATTTCATCAGGGCGAGCAATGTCCGCCCTGACTTTCTTTTTCTTATTCGTATTGGGCCATAAGGCCTCCGCTTTACCATTGGGGAGTGGCCTCAACAACATATTCTCTCCAAGGCCTGCACCAGCACAATATTGCTTAGAGCTCGGAAGGGAATACAAAATGTGTGGCATGAGCAATAAAGAAGCCTCACCGTGATTCTTAGCCACCCAACGCTTCTTAGCCATAATGGTCCAGGATCGGAGACTATATGGGAACCTTTTATCCAAATGCTTGATCTATCCCGCCAAATTTGGGACCACCTCGGGGCGCCAAGCAGCGGCTGGAGAGAACACAAAGGGTTTATCACGACAAACGAAAGAATAATTGAGAAACGGCTAAAGGGAAATTCACTTACGTTGATCATTCCACCTCTGGGAAAAGGGCATCCATCGGGCCGGGATGATATCCGAGGTTCTCACTTAAAGAAATTTGCTCATCCATCCCAGGTCCTTGCCCTTAGCAAAACTTGTGAAGAAATAATTTTTGGACCGTTGTCAAAGCTTGATTAAGCCTCGATACAACCGAGGGCGCTACAACCTGATAAAATGGTTGAGGGTAAAAACTTCGCCTGTAGCCCCTTCGGTTAAGTGCCTGAGCATCAACATGATCCTCCAAAAGGATGGGTAGATCTGGCTGAGGGTCACCCGATATTAAGCTCAGAAGTCGAGGATGACCGGATCGATTTCCAAAGGAGGAGATTCGACAGATTTGTCAGGACCCAGGGTAAATGGGTAGGTGTATATGTGAAGAAAGCCATCCTTGAAGCCGTTTAATGTCATCGCTGGGGTCAGGAATTTCTACCTCCACTGCTTCACTTCATCGACACTCCTCCTTCACTTTGCCGGCATCGGTCACGATGCTAATATATCGAGATACGTGTTTGCATTGACCCAGCATAGACGAGGGAGTCTCGATTTCAAAATCGCTCAACGTATTAATTTCGGGAGGGTTCCATTGCTCTAAAGTAGGAACCGATTTTTTTCCCCCTCAGTCGATTAGGATGACGATGTGGTATCACTTCGTCCTGGACATGAAAAATGGTAAAACTTTTCCAAAAAAAGAGAGAAGGATGTGAATGTATCGAATAGCAAAAATTCTAATTTATGAGCCTGAAGGAAAGGCGAAGATGAGAAGCATCTAGCGATCAGAGCGTATTATAGGAATCGTTGGGGACGCAAAAGAGACGAACCTGCGACAGTTCATGGATTTCTCGATTACCGTATTTGATGGCGACCCTGCACGGTTCCCTGGGTTATGGCATTTAATACTCTTAGATAGATGATGTCATAGTAGTAATGACCTCGAGATGATGATTCAATATCATTTCCTATCACTTCGATCTAGGAAGCGGGAGACCATTTGTGTGCGGTAAAATAGGAGGAATCCATTTCCCGCCATTAAGGTTTGTTCAGAATATCCTAACAGCATAATGAGGCCGTGAGATCGTGACCGGACTCCCAATCTCGAGTATCATCCGCGGCCTTGTAGTGGCTCGAAGGTTAAAGGATTTGTCCACAACTCAGCAGAGGTCACAAAGACGATGAACTCCCAAGGCTAGTAGCCAGAATAAATAGGCTCTGGTGTCTCGTCTAGCCATCCCATCCTCGTATCGTTACATTTAATGCGTTATGTACTATACCAAGTCCCCTCGCCTATATAAGGGGGACTCATCCCACCTTGTAAAGAATGGATGATGCTTCATTTCTCCACAAATGTAATAATCTCTCTCTCTCTCTCTCTCTCTCTCTCTCTCTCTCTCTCTCTCTCTCTCTCTTTCTTCTAGAATTGTTCATTCTCATTGGCCCGAAGCTGCCTTAGCATTTTTATCGTTTTCTTATTTGTTCTTCACTAGTTTGCTCAATATTGGTAACATAGAGCTTTGCTTAGCCATATTTTTGCTTGTTGTCCTATTCCCAATTGCCCTCGATAGCTCGACCTCGGTTCAAACCTTGGCAACGAGGTACCAGCAGGCTGACTTTGCACCCGGGCTATAGCCCCCTGTCGGTTTGATTACTGCCTCGCTTAACTCGTTTTCCATCATTATATTTCACATTTTTAACACTAACTACCTTAATAAACTAGCTCGGAAATGGATCATGTATTTTTAGAATCTCATTTACAAATTTAATTGTTGTTACCATTTTCACGGTAAACAAAAATCCAATTCATTTTGATAATTTGTCAGGTTCTTAAAGACTAAAACCCCAAAAAAGATATATAGAGGATACAAGAAATATGCTTGGATTATATCACTTCCAAGAAATTAAATAATGATCTCATTTTTCAATTATAAAATGCAGCGAATGAAAGCACCATCTCAAAAAAGTTTCAAAACAATGGAATCGAAATTTCTTACTATTCTCCTTTTTCTCTTTTCTCTTAATTTTCCACATAATACCTTTAGCTATTAGTTTACCAACAGTTTATGTAAAGAATTTGTTTCCTCAAATACACCATTTCTTGAGCTTGGTTGTGAGGTTGGTTCTACAAGTTTTAATTCGACAATTCAATAAGAAGATGAATATAAATTTCTAATTCATTCTTCACCTGTATATTGGTGTCAACTAGTATGGGGTTGTATGTGGTCAAAATCGGGCATGACCAATTTCCCGGGCTCGAGGGATCAGCCTATGTCCGAGTTCGAGATGGACCAAGTTCGATCTCGATGGATCAGGCTCGAGCTCGATAACACGATAACAAGGCTTGAAGAACCAAGTGTTCGGGGAGCGTTGAAGCCTAATATGACTGACCTCGAGATAATGCTGTTATGGATTTGTAACATAATGAATAAGATTCCTGCCCCGTCCCCAAGATCGTGACGCAAATTTCGGAATAGATTTGTACAATTCCGTACTAGGAGGTGCGACAGTTGTCCCAATAAGATTCTTTACTGTAAATAGAAATGTACCTTATTTAGGGTTCCACTATTATATAAAGAGGACCCCAATCATTTGTAAACATCATCTAATCATTGGCAAAGAATATACACTCTTACTTTCTCGCTCATTGTTCATCAGAATTGTCCTTTAGCTTTATTATCCTTGCTTTATTGTTCTTGACCAATCTCGAGGTCACTTGGGCTCAAGGTCGAGTTTCACTTATCTACTTGTTTGATCTTACTTATTTCTTTCATCTATACTTTCGATTTCTTAGTTATTAATTAGTATTGAACTAATCACGTATCTTTAAAAGCATAAACCAAATTTAATTGTTACTCGTATTTTCGAGGTAAATAATTTGATGCCCACCATGGGGATAAAGATAATAGTGATTATTTCAGTACTAATTCTAATAACACACATTATTTTCACACTTGTTCTTGTCAAGAATTTTTGTGCTCAGGATTAAACATGTCAAACTCGCAAAACGCACATGTTCACGCAACGAAGGTCTTGGATTTCATGGGAAGAACAACAATGTAGGGGTCGGTGTACCACCGATAAACCCTAGGGAAGTACCAAATATGGAAACAGTTGATGTTAGTTCACACATTGCTTTGAATGCATATTTAGGTGCAGACCCCGGAGGAAGTGTACGAAGAGAAGCCCGATCTAGGGGAAGGAATACAAGGTATAGGAGATGGGGAAATCAGCCTCCAAGTGATATTAGAGATCTTACAAGCTCAACATATTGCCATCGCTCAACTTTAGAGTCAAAATAAAAGTTCGAGTATAGCTAAACCAAAAAACACTCGATGTGTTGAATCGGCACCAGAGTGGTCAAACGAAAATGGCTCGGGGATTGACCCCATCATCATGAGGATTCTCGAAGAGCTCACCAAGAGGATCGAGTCCGAGGAAAACAAAATTAAAGACAATGACAAAGAGGTTGAGACTTATAACTCCCGTGTTGATCCAATACCGGGAGCACCAGTCTTGAAAGGTTTAGATGCCAAAACGTTCATACAAAAATCATTCCCTCATAGCACGGCTCCGATGCCCATTCCTAAAAGTTTTCTCATGCCCGATATACCCAAATATAATGGGAAAACTGACTATAATAAGCATATTACCTTATATACTTGCGGGATTAAAGGAAACGACCTAAATGATTATGAGATCAAGTCAGTATTGTTGAAATTTTTTGGGTAACTTTGTCGAAACGAGCCATGATTTGGTACCACAACTTGCCCCCGAACACTATCGATTCGTTTGAAATGTTAGCAAATGCATTCATGAAAGCACATGCCTGGGCCATGTCCCAGTTTTGAAGACGTTTTTAAGATAAAATAGAGGAACGACAAGATGTTAAGGGAGTTCATGTCCCAGTTTCAGATGGAGCCAATGGAATTACAATTACCACCAGTCTCTAATGAATGGGTAGCACGGGCTTTTATGCAGGGTTTGAATTAGCAAAGTTCGATCGCGTGTCGACAATTAAAATAGAATTTGATTGAGTATCCAGGTGTGATATTGTTAGACATGCATAATCGTTATCAATAAAAAATCATGGTCAAGGACGATGAGTTGGGAGCCCCCTCTGGTTTAGTTTATCCTAATAGATCGACAGCCAGGTCCCCCTAGGGATACAGATAGGAAATCAAGATCAAATGAGAAACGATATTAGCCGTATGTCGATCAGAGAAACAATGGATCGGGTCATAATGCTCCTCGAAATGATCGAGGTCAAAGATCTTGGGGACTCATCAGTAAGAATGGATTCATAAATATACCGTCCCCACAGAGGCACCTCAATTGTCGGAGTATAAATTCAATGTAGATGCATTGGGGATCGTGTCTGCTATTGGAAGAATCAAAGACACCAGGTGGCCCAGGACAATACAAACCGATCCTTCTAAAAGGAATCCAAACTTGATGTGTAATTATCATGGAACACATGGCCATAAAATTGAAGACTGCAGGTAGCTAAGGGAGGAGGTAGCTCGGTTGTTCAAAGAGGGTCACCTTCTAGAATTTCTCAGTGATCGAGCTAAGAACCAATCTGGGGAGAGAGATGCGAGCAGAAAAAATGAGAAGGAAGAACCACAACATGTAATACATATGATCATTGGTTGTATCGATGTCCCACAAGGAGATGTATTCAAACGCACCAAGGTGTCGGTCACCAGAAAAAAACAGAATCAGAGCTATGTTCCCGAGGACGTCCTATCATTCTATGATGAGGAAGCGGAAGCCATATATCATCCGTACAATAATGACCTGGTAATTTCTATTTTGTTAAATAAAATTCAATTTAAATGTGTTCTAGTGGATCTAGGTAGCTCATCACACATAATCAGACCGAGGGTCGTAGAACAGCTCAGCCTACATGATCAGATAGTACCTGCATCCCAGGTCCTAAATGGCTTCAACATGGCAAGTGAAATAACAAAGGGGGATATAATCCTACAAGTGAAAGTAGTCGGGACCATACAAAATACAAAATTCCATGTCATCGAAGGTCACATGAGGTATAATGCACTCCTCGAGAGTTCATGGATACACAACACGAGGGCATTACCTTGAACTCTTCATCAGATGATGAAGTTCCCAACAGAAGATGGTATGAAAAAGGTTTACGGAGAGCAACATGTTGCAAAGGAAATATTTGCAGTCGATGACGTCTATACTAGAGCCTTCGACTTCGAAAAAGGCGAACACCAAAGGTAAACAGATGGCTAAATAGCAATCACCGTCCCCAGCCATGACGGAATCAGAGAAACAGGTAATCAAAGGCGAACAAGAGTATTTCCTTACTCCTCAAACTTTTGTCGTTCCCGAAGAGTCTGGTGCAAAAAAGTTAACGGTCGAGGAACTAGAGCAGGTTATATTGATCGAATACATGACTGAGAGAAAGGTATACATGAGAATGGGATTAACTTCCGAATTTAGGAAAAAACTCATTCAATTTCTTATTAATAATGTGGATTGCTTTTCTTGGTCCCATTTAGATATGATAGGGATTCCACCGAAAATAACAACACACCGGCTAAGCCTCGACCCAGGTTCAAACCGATAAAGCAAAAAAAGAGGCCCCAGTCAGAGGTGAAGCATGCATTCATAAAGGACAAAGGAATGAAACTTATTAAAATAGGGTCTAATCGGGAGGTGAAATACCCCGAATTGTTAGCCAACGCAGTTGTAGTTCCTAAAAAAGGAAACAAACTTTGAATGTGCGTAGATTACAAGGATTTAAACAAAGCATGCCCAAAAGACCCTTTCCATTGCTCAACATCGATAGTTTGATCAATGACATGGCCGACCACGAGATCCTAACCTTTCCCATTGCCTACTCCAGGTACAATCAAATTCAGATGAACCTGGAGGACCAGTAAAAGACCTTGTTTATCACTAAGTTTGGAACGTACTGTTACAATGTACTACCATTTGGGCTAGAAAATGCTGGAGCTACATACAAACACCTAGTTAACAATATGTTCGAGGAACAGATAGGTAAATCAATAGAAGTTTACAATGATGATATGTTGGTTAAGACCTTGCGTAGAGGGCCATTTAACTCATTTGCAGGGAACATTTAAAATCTTGAGGAAGTACAACATGACGCTTAACCTAGAAAAATGTGCCTTCAGATTTGGCTCGAGCAAGTTCCTCGGCTTCATGGTGTATAATCGGGAATCGAGATCAACCCCGACAAGATCAAAGCCTTCGAGGACATCACGATCGTGGATAGATTAAAGGCCGTACAAAGGCTAATATGACGAATAGCCACCTTGGGTCAGTTCATTTCAATGACATCAGATCAAAATCATAGGTTCTTTTCCTTGCTCAAAAAAGAAAAAGGATTTCGCATGGACCCCGGAATACAATTAAGCCTTAGAAAAATAGAAGTGATACTTATTGAGCCCGTCTTTTCTTCACACCCCGAAGGTATATGAAAAGCTTTACTTATATTTGGCAGTGTCCGATATAGCGGTAAGTGGGGTACTAATTCGAGAAGAGCAAGGTACATAATTCCTTGTTTATTATGTAAGCCGAACTCTAGGAGATGCTGAAACTAGATACCCTCACTTAGAAAAATTAGCAGTTGCATTGATAAGCGCAGCTAGAAAGCTAAAGCAATATTTTTAGTGTCATCTAATATTTGTTTTAACCACTTAAACCCTTCGAAATTTTTTGCATTAACCCGAACTATCGAGCCAATTGGCCAAATGGGCCGTCGAACTTAGAAGGTACGATATTGAATATCAACCCCAAATGGCCGTCAAGTATCAAATCCTAGCTGACTTCGTGGCTGATTTTATGCCAACCCTCATACCCAGAGTGGAGAAAGAACTCCTGCTATGATCGGGTACATCATCGAGGGTATGGATCCTTTTCACGGACAGTGCCTCGAATGTGAAAACGGTCCAGGCTTGGCATTATTTTGAAGCCACCCTCAGGTAGTACCATTAGACAATCTATCAAAACTTCTAATTTGACTGATAATAAGGCCGAGTATGAGCCCATGATAGTAGGTCTCAAGCTAGCTAAAAGCTTGGGGGCAGAAGTCATTGAAACCAAGTGCGATTCACTGTTGGTGGTAAACCAAGTAAACATAAGTTTAGAAGTTTGAGAGGATAGGATGCAACGGTACTTCGTGCACCGCTTCAAGGAGTGGACTCTAGATCATGTGTCTCGAGAACAGAATAGTGAGGCTGATGCACATGCTACTTTGGGGTCATCGGTTGAAGAAGATGATATCGTGCCGAGGACTATCGTCCAATTATTGAGGTATGTGGTTGAAGAAGGTCATGTCGAGATAAATTCTACAATTTTGTCTTGGGAGTGGAGGAATAAGTTTATTGTTTATTTGAAAAATGGAAAATTTCGATCAGAACACAAAGAATCGAGGGCCCTAAGAACCAAGGTTGCTTGGTTCACATTAGATGGAGATGGAATATTGTACAGGAGAACGTTCGATGGATCATTAGTGGTATGTTTAGGGCCGGGGGACACTGATTATGTTCTATGAGAAATCCACGAAGGTACTTGTGGGAATCACTCCAGCGCCGAATCTTTGATTCACAAAATTATTAGAGCAGGGTATTACTGGGATAGCATGGAAAAAGATACTAAGGAGTTTGTTAAAAAATGTGGTAAGTGCCAATGGTTTTCATCAGTGATCCACCATTCCGGAGCCTTTCATGAAATGGGGAATGTACATAGTCGTCCCTCTACCAACTGCCCCGGTTAAAACTAAATTCTTTTTGTTTATGACTGATTATTTTTCTAAATGGTTGGAAGCACAAGCCTTCGAGAAGGTCAGAGAAAAGGAAGTTATCGACTTTATCTGGCACCATATCATATGCCAATTCGGAATACCTACCAAGATTGTATGTGACAATGGAAAGCAATTCATTGGCAGTAAGGTAATAGAGTTCCTCGAAGCTCACAAAATAAAGAGCATCTTATCAAGACGATACCACCCAGCCGGGAATGGACATGCCGAGTCAACAAACAAAACTATCATTCAAAACCTAAAAAAAAGGTTGGACGATGCAAAGGGAAAATGGAGAGAAGTTTTACCCAGGGTCCTTTGGGCATATCGAATGACATCGAAGTCCAACAGAAGGGCCACCCCGTTCTCTTTAGTATATAGCTTCGAGGCCTCAATCCCTGTCGAGGTCAGTAAACCCAGCGCCAGGTTTTGACGTGCATCGGAGGACTCAAATCATGAGGCTATGAATACTAGCCTCGAGCTATTAAATGAAAAAATAAAGGTAACACTTGTTTGGATGGCCGCACATTCGCAAAGAATCGATACTATAGTAGAAGGACAAACCTTCTACACTTTGGAATTGGGGACTTATTTCTACGGAAAGTTACCCTCAATACTCGAGACCAGAATGAATGGAAACTAAGCCCAAATTGGGAAGGACCGTACCGAGTCATTGGAGTTGTCGGTAAAGGATCTTACAAGCTTAGTATGATGGAAGACGAGTAACTGCTGAACAATTAGAATGTATCACTACTCAAATGATACTATTGCTAAGGTATAACTTTCTCCTTTCGTCCACTTGAATTTCAAACAAACCCATTGCTAGTGTTCGATCAAAGATATCATGGCACCTTTTTTAAACAAAGACCTTAGGTTTTAAAGCACGCGTTGCACTGTTTTTCCCTTAGATCGGATTTTCTCCCACATGGGTTTTACCGGTGAGGTTTCTAACGAGGCAACAACTATGTGCTACCTAATGAGATCTCAACAGTATCTAAGGCTTCTTTTCAATCAACCCCAAGTACTGGGGGGAATTATCCTCGGAGATTATATTTTCGGGAAAAATACTTTACAAAAAGAGGGCCTTGATAGGAGAACTTTGTAATGGGCCAAACCATGTCCATGTAGAATAGTCGAGCCCCGACTGCCAAACATGTACGCATGTATCAATTATTCAAAGAAGCATCCTTTCTATATCAAAACACTTTGTGTCTTAGAGAAGTCTACTATTATACGAGCTTCATACGGATAATTCTATGAGACACGGCTCAAGGGCCAAAATGCAAATTCACCCCATATACTAAGGGACTTTCATCTACAGTCAACACGTCCGAGTCATCCAAAACTCGAATTGATAAGACCTCGAAGAGGCATCCCCTCGATATAAAGGCCAAGTCTATCATCTCAGGGACTAACCTTCCGAACAAGTTTGAAAGGTTATAGGGAAACAAGTCCAAGAGATGTACCCGAAGGCTACGGCTACATTAAAGGCTACAACCATACTAAAGATTATATTCATATAAAAAGTCTACGACTGAAATAACGTGTCTCAAAGACGTCCGAATTCTGCCATAAAATTAAAGGCCTTCAAACACTTCGAAAAATTGGTTAAATAAGGCTACCTTTGGCATATGCAAACACTACTGAAAAATTGGTCTATGGTAACACATGGAAAACCATTCCAACAGACAGCTAAACCGTTGCCATAGAGTTATTTAAACGGTTTAGAGGCCGTTCCATCTACCCACGTGGCAATAGACCTATAGGAATGATTCTTGCAACGATTTACGTCACCGTTGCTCTAGAGCCGTCTATCGCAACGATTTTCTCTTTTGTTGTTGGAACGATTATTCTTGTCAACTGGAACGGTTAAAAACCGTTACCATATTGTGTATGCAAACGGTTGATAACCATTATCATATTATTTAATGCAACACTTATGTAAGCTATTGGAACGGTTTTAACTACCTATTGGAACGGTTTTTAGAACAATTGGAACAATTTACAGGACCTATTGCAACGGTTTACATTATCTAATCAAACATCATTTGTGTCCTATTGCAACGGTTCTGATAGGTTATTGTAACATTTTAGTTGAAACAAAAATATAACCCCTATTATAAATAAATATTTATATATAATAAATTATAATACAGTAAAATATAAATAAATCATAAGATAATACTATTAATAATCTTAATTATCCAACAAGCTAATAATATCCACAAAGCAAAAGGTTCTACCCCAAGTGCACAAGTTTAATATATTTCAAGAGAATAAGTTTCAAAATGTTGATAACAAACGATTCCTAGAACATTCATCTATAGCAATTCAAAATTTATATTATGTAAGGTCTAGATTTTCACTACCTTCATCTTTCATTTCTTGATATACTCCACCTACAAAAAGAGGATAAATAAAGTCATTATCCTTCAACAGAATCGTCTCTAAGAATATTCTCATGTACAAAGTGCGAAGGAAAAAAGAAAAGAACATGACATTCAAAAGAAGTCAGTCAAGCTATGTCATGAATCAACTCTAATCGTCTTCACTTTTCATTTTCGTTATATGTAACCTTCAATGCCTCTGAAATACAATTGTTCAAGATTGAAACAAAGGCAAGAGAGTTTGAACATTCTGTAGATAACTGCAGCAACAACTAGCTTGAATACCAAACTGGTTAAGGATAGTATATGAATTCTCAATAGTCACTTCTTTTCTCTAGGACTAGTTTCATATTTTTTGAAATGAGGATTCTTACTGATATTATGCAAAATAAAGAACATGAACATACAAAGAGAAAGGAAAAGGCCCATATTTGCATAAAGTTCTATCAGAAACAGGGAAACACATGTTATCCCAAAGCCATGATATAAGAACAGGAAAATCTCTTCAATCTAAGGAAATATACAAGATTTATCTCTGAATTTCATCAACTTGATAAGTTGAGATTGTTGCAAATCTCCTTTGAGTTTTTTCAAGGAATATAGGGAGCATAACTTTCTAGACATTATTTTCATTTCAGTATGTAATCTAAGACTATCTTTTCCCTCGTGCAACAACTTTGCGAATTAGCACAAACAATAAAAGGTGTTAACAATATCTGAATTTCAGATATAAATTAATATCATATAGAAGCTCTTTTAGCACGTTATTTCTCTAGCATTTAAGAACAATTTCTAGTTGTTCATCAGGTATATGAGCCTAATGCTCAATTACATCTTATTAAAAGAAACACCACATTCTTGATTATACATAAAAGAAATTATTCTATATGCCAATCACGTATCGTAAAAGATATGAATTGATTCATGCCCTAAGATTTCGAAGAAATAGAAACTTCACAAGAATGACCATCAGATGAATCATGAATCATATAAAGAAAGTAATAACATATAATTATCCGTCTTCTAATTCACCAACTGAATCAAACAGTGCTTGCCCAAATCAATCTTATTTAGCCAACTGAACCAAACAGTTGTCAATTTTATATAGTCAAGGTCATTATGTTGATCCCCTAGACAACTTCCCAAACCAAGCTAATTTTCTCTTATTCATTTGATGCAACACTAGAGTCTCCACTTCCTATTTGACCAAGAAATCAAATTTCAATATATTGTACTTCTGATGGCATGTATATTTTAACTATCCCCTTATTCTTTAATTAATATATTTGCTAGAATCAGTTATCTGACATACTTGAAGTCTTGAATATAAGATAATAAATTAAGAAATATGAAACATCATAGACAATATACAAGCTATTGAATGATATTAAATATCAACAATCGTGATCATAATAAGTTTGGCGTATCGAAGCAAGAATACATGTTCTCTTAAACTTATGAATGGAATTGATAACTTCTCTTAAAATCTGATAAAAGCTCTAGCCTATATTCACTAACATGAGTTGCAGTTTCTTTCAATTGTTTCACTTGGCATATTGCTTCAGCTAGCAGTGCTGCTTTGTCCATCTAAAAATATTCTAACCTTTAGTTTATCTCTAAGAAAGTAAATCATTTATGACATTGTGTATTGCTTCACTATCCATTTTATTTGATGGTTCTATTTGTTATTAGCTAATAAAAGCCATATTCCTAGTCATGTAAACTTATCTTTGAACTTCTTCAATAATCATATCTGTTGTTGTATTTTAGCTTCTAAAGTTACATTCTGCCTAAACAATTATACAAACTGAGTAAAAGAAGTGAAACTTCTGCTATCTTTTCTGACAAGTCCTCATCTTGTTTTAGCTTTACACATCTTGTGCGTGAGCAGGAGCCATTGTTGAAAAAGAGGGCAGAGTATATTGAGAAAATGAACAATTAACAATAATATCCTGCACAATATTCAATGGTAACAAACTTTTCACAAGACATCATTCTCTCACAGAGAAACATAGAACAAAAATATATAATCAAAATGCAATTTACAAACAGGAAAATCTTTTCTTTGGCCAATTGAAAGAAAGGGAAACCATATTGTTTCCCTTTTTATAATCAATCCTTCACATAAAGTAAAACAAAAAATAAGCGGAGAATAAGTCACAGAACATAAAGAATGGATGTAATTACCTTGTGGTGATCGGAGTTCCAATATTTAAGAAGATCCTTAAAGTGAAACTCCGGAGAACATCTACCGGCCTATTTTCCATTCGAATCTCATCATTCTCATAGGCTTCAAAGTGGTTTTTCTTCAATTGATTCTTATACTTTTTCCAAGCAGTGCCAATTGACTCAAAAGCCCATGTTTTCGCCTCGCCAAGAATGTCATATTTTTTCTACAAATTTTGTACAATTAGGTTAGTGTAAAAAATAAACAATATCATCCACATTTATTGAACATTCGGAACTTCATACCTTGATATATTTCTACATGTCATCTTTCCAGAAGAGGATGTTGGAGAAGGGTCGGGCCACAACAACCGAACAGAAGCACGAAATTCTGCTCACAAGTTTATCATTGGCTGAATCTCATGCCTTTACATAAAATCTGTTAGAATGTTTGTAGATCATGTTTTGATTCAAGCTTTAAGTTTAATAAGTTGTATCAAATATAAAAATGGACAATGTAGCGTTGTAGAATGATGGAAACATGGTATTGTTAGTTTAAGAGTGAATGTTTTCTGTGCTATATGCACTATCCTTTTGAGAAGAACAGACGTATATTTAAAAATTTTGAGTCAGAGAATATCCTAATCAAATAACGGTAAAAGTTCCTTCAAATTAAGGGTAGTCTTTGAATAAGAAGGAAGGAAAAATCAGTCTAAGATATCCAATCTAATAGAAAGGAAAATATTAAAGAGGAAATTGATTTAGGAAATAAATTGCAATACAAGCGATGTACTTTTCTTAGTTCAACAAAGACAAATAAATCAAACAAGGACATGTCTAACAAAAATTAATATCAAAACCCATCAACTAAACCCATGTAAAGTACAATTTCAAGGACACAAACATGAAAATAATATTTATTCGGTAACATATAAATTAATTGAATATACATTACATTAAAATCATGAGGAGGGTAATAACTATCACAACTTTACAAGCATTAAAAAAACCAAGAAAAGAACATCAAAGAAACAGTGTTTTTGATAAGATACACCAAGAGTGATCATACAAGAGTAGCATAGTACCGGGTACAGGTAGGTAACTTTAACTTTTAACAAGCTAATGCTAAAAGTTAACTATATTGTGCCATCCTTGTTCGACACAACTTATCAAGGAAAACAAACAGTCTAACTAATAAAATGGATGCTAGAATTGCACCCAACTTTATTCTTTCTAATAAAGTTCAAACAATAAATCAGATGTATCAATTTACACATTTCAACTCATAGTATGTTCTTTATCGTCTTGACTTCTAATTCAGTTAAAATGTATCCAGCGACTGAGCCTCCACAGGATTAATTATTCCAAGCTAAATTTTTCTTCGTTCTTTTTTCATTTTAAAAGTGAATACCCACAGTAAACTTCCACAAACACAAGCATCAAACTATTAGAAAAATAAGATTGTTCTTACATCATAGCCATCGGACAGATATGCAACAAAATAAGCCTCGTAACACATAAATTATACATGAAGGTTTTATAAATAGGAAAATTAATAAATAAATAAACCCAATAAGTGGTAGTCGAGCTTAATCGAGAAAAACCCTAGAATTTGGGACTATTTGAAAATATGGAGCTTGGATTAATTGAAGGAGGTGACTGTTTCTGGTGGAGTAGATAAAGTTTATGGGTGAAGGAAAAAGTATTAAGGTTCTACTGGTGCTAACGGAGGTTGATGACGGGATGGTGGCAGAGACGACAGAGGTTGACGGAGGTTCTGTGAGTTGAGCTTCAATTTTGTAGAGATAAAATTCCGGGTACGCACAAAGGGGAAATAGGGTAGGGAAATTCTCCTAGGAGTACAAATGGGTATTGCATTAAAAATATTAATTAAGATAAAAATAATGTAAGAAATAGGGTCCGGCGCAGGTTTTATGAAATTGAGGGGGTAAAATTTTAGGAGGAAAATAACAAATCGTTCCCGTTGAATTTTTTTCAAGATCCATTCCAACAAATACATCTATTGGAACGGTTAACATAAACATTGCAAAAAATAAAATACTATGGGAACAGTTTCAAACTAATTGCAACGGTTTTATAGCGAAACTGTGCTAGTATCACACATGTCATATTGCAACGGTTAGAATTGTTCCCATAACATGTCTATAGTAACGGTTTTGGAACCGTTGCAAAAATATCCGTTCCAATAGACCTATTTTCTGGTAGTGAAATTATAAAGGCCTTCGATAAAATCAGCCCTCGAATAATTCAAAGGCTTCGATAACATCAGCCTTCGAAAAACCCTCAAGAGGTATTTGATAATCGTTACACAAACGAATTATAAATAAGGTTTCGATTGCTCGAACCTTCAAAAACCCAACGGGTACAAAAAACATGCTATGGCATAGAAAAATTTTCACTATGTGTTTTAGCCGAAAAGAGGGATAAATCATAGCCGCTTTAGAGGCCAAATTGGCCCAACTTAAAGAGACTAAGGGCCAACTACAAATAGATTATGGGCCGACCTAAAAGAGCCTAAGGGCCGATATAAAAAGGCCTAAGGGCCAAAACATATAGGGTTTGAGAACTTATTCTCACTCAACTCGGACTTAAAAGTCCCATCACCCCGAGCTCGCGCAAAATCGACTTAAGCTTAACTCAAGGGCTAACAAAAACGTGAAGAGGTATTCTATTATAAGTTCCATTATTGCCTATTGGTCACTAAAAACCTAAGGGTGATTTATATTCTAAGCTCGAGCCATTTCTCAATTGACCATTGGGATTATGACATCAAAATATTTTCACAGATGAAGACAAAGGAAATTCGATGCAAATCGAAGATAAAGTGGAAAGAAAGGGAATTCATTATATTCACATAAAATATTTACAATTCCTACAAGGGGCTTTAGAAAAAGACAAAACAAAGGAACCTAATCTACTTAGGGGCCACATCATCGGGAATCTCCTCCTCGGGGACTCTATCCTCATCTACCTTACCCTCGAAGCCACTCACAAAATCTTTATCATCGTAAGAGATCAGGAACTTGGCATTAGCCTCAAGTGCTTTTGCTTGGGCTATTTCATTGGTGAGGTCAAAACCTCAAGCGTGAATCTCTTTGAGGGTCTCCGTCCTAGCTTGACACTTGGCCAAATCGCTGACCCGCTTCTCCTGGTTGGAGGCCTGCCTTAGCTCCTCTTGAACACCCTCGGCATCCGTCAAGTAAAAGGCGATGGTTTTATCAGCCACGGTCTTCTCAGTTGTATCATTTTCCTCAACAGCCTCAGCCCCAGCTTCAGCGAGTTTTGGCTTGAGCTCCTCGTTCTTCTTGGCCTGAGCCAAATTTTTCACTTTGATATCTTGGAGCTGAGTCTCAGCCAAGACTCGTTGGGCTTGAGCAGCCTCTTTGTCAGAATCAAGCCGATACATGTTCTCCTTCCACCGGTTGCAGTCAGCCTTTACCTGATCGACCTCGCCTTGAAGCTACTCGATGACCTCTAACTTTTGCTGCAACTGGTACATTGCAGTGTTAGCCTCCATAGTATGGCCAAGAAGACCATACATTGTCAAAATAACGGTTACCTGCTTTGTCTAGCTCGGGCTCATTTTTTCGAGCTTTCTCCAAATCAGCCCGAAGGTCCATGAGCTCCTTCTCCTTTTGGCTACAAAGGAGTCTCAGGGCCTTCCCTTGATCCAAAACTTCCTGAGCTCGTCCTCACATTGGCTCAGCTAGGCCTTGCACTTAATGATGGCTTGCGCATAAACGAAGGAATATCCGTTAAGAAAAGGGGAGAGGAAAGAAAAATTGAAAGAAATAATAGTTAGTATTTACCCGAGAAAAGAGGCGGTGAGCTTCCTCGAAGAGGGTGGATGTGTCATTAAGGTCGGTGACATCATCGACCCTAGTGAAACAATCCTAAAAAGTATCTTATTCTAGGATCTTGCTCGGGTCGGGCATTTACAAAGCTCGAGTTTCTTTTATTGCCTCCTCGGAGTAAGATGAGAGAGCAGGGGAGTGATATATTAGCATAGCCCTAAGCTTTACACTCGGGGCGCTCTGATTGGTGTCGATATTTTAAGTTCTTGTCTCCATCGGTGTACTTGTGGAAGGCAGAGGAATAACCTTGACTTTAGGGGACTCGGGGGCTTCCCCCGAATCTTCCTTCGAAATTTCCTCACCACGAGGTAAGATCTCCATCTCGGAGGGCTTGGCAGCCTCGATCGGTTTCCTAGTCCAGATCAATAAAGCCAATTCTTCACACTCATTTTTATCATCCAAAAATTGGTGGATCAAATCTACTTCCATGTGAATGAGCTTCTTCTTTAGCCGTCGAGCAGGGGATTTCTTGTCTTGAGGATCTTCGGGCTTCGAAGCCCTTTTCCTCTTGTTATCCATCCCCGATTTAGGAACCGAGGATTGGGTCTCTTCTCTAGAAAGGGCCGACCTCATCTTGGAAAAATCTTCGAGGCATGTATAAATAAAGAACAAAGCATAAGGAAACCAATGGCTACAGTAAAAAAAGGAAGGGTTAAAAGGATTACAAAGAAACACTCATCGTGATTTTTTGCTTCCCATTTTCCCCTCGATAAGTCACGCCACTTTCACTCGTCATATGAGGAAGTCGCGAAAAACTTCCAAACCCAGTCTTCGAGGTCGTGGATTGCGTGGGGCATCCATGCTTCGGCTTTAAAAAGGATATAAGCATTACACAACGAAGGAACAAGATATAATAAAAAACACTGAGGGAAAGACATCACTTACACTCATGATTCCATTTATGTGGGAACGACATTTTTTCCTTGGGGATGTTGTCCGAGATCCTCACTCAGATCAACCATCTCATCCACCCTCGGTCCCTGGTCTCGTCATTTCTATCAAAGAAGTCTTTGCTTGATCGGTGTTGAAGCTTGATCAGACCTCGAAAAAGTTAAGGCCGATATAATGGGATAAGGTGATTGAGGGTAAACTCCAGTACTTTAGCTTTGCTAGAGAAATAACAGAGCATGATTACTATTCACCAAAAGGAGGGATGAACCTTGCCAAGGGTGACTTGATATCTTTAGCAGAAGTCAATCACGACCGAATCAGGAGGGCCCAATGTGAAGGGGTAAGAGTAAACACTCAGAAACCATTCCACAAGGGTGGTGACATCCTCGTTGGGGGTCGAAATCTGTACCACCTTACTGCCCCTGCCACAATCCTTTTTCACGGCCTCGAGGTGTTTCCCGATTTTCGAATAGATATACCTCGAGGCATGTTCATATCGGTCGGGAACTGCAAGGGGGTTTTCTACGTGGAAGTCTTTCTTTATGACACAGGCGATGGGAGCAATCTCGTGAAGGGTCCGCGCTCTATCACCAGCCGGACGGGAGGAAGAAGAAGAAGGTTTTTCTTTTTGGGGAACCGTTTTAGATGTTTTTTGTGATTTCTAGTTAAGGGATGCAGACAGTAGCGAAATGTGATGCTTTCTGAGAACTTGGCATTTTCCGGCACTTAAAGGGCGATGGAAGTAGATGATGAGAGAAAGAGATGAAGAGGAAAGGGGACCAGAGTGAATGTAATGAAGAAGTAAAGTTCTAAGTTCAAAGAAGGAGCCCCGTAGTTATAGATGAGCGGCAACGGTTTGCAGAGCTAGTGGCTGACCATTACTGGCTTGTATTTAATGTTATTGGGAAGCAAACCGGCAGGATGTTTCGGTCACTTCGAGCGCCTACGTCAAGGGAATGACATCATCATTAGAGAATCCGGAAAATCGAGGTTCAAATCGTTTCTTTTCATCTTACTCTAAGAAATGCGGGGACTATCTGTATGCGGTCAAAATCGAGTATGACCAATTTCCCGGGCTCGAGGGGTCACCCTAAGTCCGAGTTCGAGATGGACCAAGTTCGATCTTGATGTATCAGGCTTGAGCTCAATGACACGATACAATGCTCGAAGAACCAAGTGTTCGAGGAACGTCGAAGCCTAATATGACTGACCTCGGGATAATGTCGTTATGGATTTGTATCAAAACGAACAAGATTCTTTCCACGTCCCCAAGATGATGGCGCACATCCCGAAATTGATTTGTACGATTCCGTACTAGGAGGTTTGACAGCTGACCCAATAAGATTCTTTACTGTAAATGGAAATGTACCTTATTTAGGGTTCCCCTATTAAATAAAGGAGACCCCAATCATTTATAAACATAATCTAATCACTGGCAAAGAATATAATCTCTTACTTTCTCACTCATTGTTCATCAGAATTGTCCTTTAGCTCGCTTTATTGTTGTTGACCAATCTCGGGGTCACTTGGGCTCAAGGCCGAGTTTGACTTATCTATTGGTTTGATCTTACTTATTTCTTTCATCTATACTTCAGACTTCTTAGTTATTAATTAGTATTGAACTAAATCATGCATCTTTAAAATCTTAAATCAAATTTAATTTATAACTCGTATTTTTGAGGTAAACATGGGTGTATTTATTTTCCATTTTAATGCGATTGAACCAGCAAGAGACCCTTCAACCATTGAAAATATTTATTGGTTGCCTAAAAATGATGGGCTTTTCTTTTCATATGATAAAATCACTTTTTCCCCAGGTGGTAAGTGAGAAGAAAAAGGATAATTTGTTCTATTTAGTGTTTTATTTTTCTTAAGAGGGGAAGCGCCACAATAGAATGTAGTGCATTTGGTTATTTTTCTTTTAATATATGGTTTAGATGCGGTGAGTTTTCATGTTTTTTTTTTTTTTTGGAAAATAAATTTCTCAAGTTCTTGCCTAGAGCGAGGATAAATGTAAATGCTTATGACCATTTTGTAGCATCGCTTTGTTTAGTTTGATGCAGTTCAACTTTAAATTCTTATCATTAAATTTGTTATAGTTTTTGAAATTATCTGTTCAAAATTTAATATTTTTGAATGTTGATCATTTATACACACATGAAGTCATATGTCAAAAACAAGTTGTACGACTCTCAAATAAATCAACCAAAAAAAAAAAAAATAAGCACGCTATTTAATGGACTTCTAGTGCATAAAACTCACGAACTCTTAACAATTGAATTTCTAACTTGTTTATCAGAAATTTCGATTTCTAGTATCGCATCACATTGTGAATATTTACAAGCGAGATCAACTAATTTCAAAACTAAAGTGCCAATTAAGTTTGGGACCAAAAGCCCAATTTTAGCGCGATTAGTTCGAAACTAAACCAACCAAATCGAACCGAACATTTCAAATGGATGTTGAAATTGGAAAGTCACTTTAACCCCTATTGTAAAATTTTAGCTCGTATTTAAAAAGTTTTTAGCATTTAGTCACTCTTTTGGTACGGAAGAAAATTGGATAAATATACCCTCCAACTAAAATACAAAACACAGCCTCAACAATTGATGCTGGAGTGCGAAGTTTTGACATATGGACATATTCAGAAATCAACTATATATGAAATTTCAGCATTTTATACTGGAGTTTGAAACAATTGAAGATAAAACTCAAGTATCGTCCACTGAAGTTCAGGACTTCTAAAGGTAAAATTTCAGCACCATATGTTGGAGTTCAAAACTTTAAAGGTAAAAGCTCCGATATATATTGCTGGAGTTTTGAAATTTTAAAAAAACCTTTATCATCAATCATTATGGAGTTTTCATTCTTTTGTTTTCTATTTCTAAAGAGAACGACAAACAGATTCCAAATGTAAAGATATTAGATTACACGCCTCTATTTTTCAATCACAAAACGACCCAAAATTCACTATAGGCTGTGATGGCGTCTAGCATCGTCGTTAGCCAAGCAAACGCTTAATTATTTATTTTATTATTTTAGAATCACGAATCTTAAATTGGGTAGAGAGGTCAGTGCATTAAAATAAATCGTGGTTGTGTACATTTTCATTTAAATAATAATTGAATGTGTATCAATATAAACCAATCCATAATAAATTCTGGAACACTCCAAAATATGGTGTCACAAGTGCATAAGTATTTGTTAGAAAGTACAATAACAATACAACATTTATATGGGATATAAGTTAGATATGAAAAATATAAATAACTCTTATAGAGACTCCGTATGATAAGGATCGTAACATAGGATGCAGCTCACCTTAAAGTCCCCGCAATAGTTGCGCCTTTGCACCCAATAAACCACCAGAAATATACACAATAAGTGCAGAATTTTAGCATGAGTACCTAAATCAACGCGTACCTAGTATGTATCTAGCCTAACTCGGAGAAGTAGTGACGAGAGGTCGACATTGACACCTACTAGTGGTCCAATAAATCAAGTACAATAGAAATTAAGCAAGTATGAGGTATGATAAATAAACAGTGTAACAAATATAGGTACGTGGTACGATCCTCCTCAGAAGAGTAAACACAAGATCTCAATCATGGGTTACTCCGTCAACCGGAGTATATATGTAAATTAGTCCCAACCAGATAGGTCGCCAAAATTTAAATCAGTAAACTTAAGGATGCATTGGCTTCTTGTACAATATTATGCATGACTCTGCCGAGGCGAACGACCCCATCCCATAAGAGTATTTCATGAAATTGCCGAGGCAAACAACCCAATACCATAAGAATGTAACACATGATACTGCCGAGGCAAACAACCCGATCCTATAAGAATATGATACTGCCAGGGCAAACTACACGATCCTATAAGAGTGTGTTAAAACAATCCTTCGAGGTGAAACAACCCGATCCTTTTAGAATATGAAGCATTAACGGCCTTGGACCCAACTCATGACTATACCTGTGAGTAAGAAATTTAAGGAAGCTTTCCGATGAAAATGCACAATGCGGGAGAAATTTGTAAGGGAAGCACAATTATTCCGCGGCTAATCAAGTAGCTCGTCAGATCTCTACAATGGCAAGTCTATCGCTCTACACAACCGTAGTCTCAGGTCGTAACACGAAATAAAGGAATTAAACAGGCATGGATAGCTCAAATAGTATAATTAAAGCATGTTGGGAACCTATGTCTACCCGAATAAAATAGGAAATTGTAGCATATGCACGAACACTCGTCACCTCATACGTGTGCTGCTCCCCCAACATGTAGCATATAACAAGAATAACATCTACGAGATAATTTCCACCTAGAGGGTTAGATAGGCAACTTACCTCGCTCCAAAGTTTCACAACCGGGTCCAACTCCTCTCTAACACATCAAACCGATGCATGTCGATCTAAAACTAGTCAAACACGTGGAAATTAATCAAAATACCCCAAATACTTACAATTTAATAATTTATAATTTATTTTCAACTCTACTCGAAAAGTCAATAAAGTCAACCTTCAGGCTTACGTATCTGGATTCCGAAAATTTTCGAAGATAAACATTACGCATAACATTACGAACTCAAATATATAATTTATCCAAAATTTTATTTCCAAATCGTGGTCAAAATCTAAAATTATCAATTTTTAGGATTTATCTCAAAATCCCACAATTTCCATAATTTTTCATGTTAAAAATTCATATGTAAATCATGTATTTAACTCACAATGGTAGGAATGGCTTACCGCATGAAGAATGATAAAAATGACACTCCAGAATTGCCCCCAAGACCAGCTTCAATGAGAGAAATAAGGTAAAAATGAGCCAAAACCCAATTTGGCTAACATATAATTCCGCCGAGGCGAGCAACACACCTGTGAATCAAATGGCCGTTTCTGCGGCATCTAGTCCTCTTTTGCGAAAAGCACTAGAGGCCGCCCCTTTGCACTTGCGGGCAAGGTACCGCAACAGCGACATCGTATATATGAGCATCGACCCTCGCCTTTGTGTTCCTTTTCGCTTCTGCGGTGAGAGCACGCTTCAGCAAAGTCGCTTTTGTGACCAAAAATTCCGCACCTATGACACTCCTCTGGCTGGACCTGTCCATTTCTGCGATGACACCATCGCCCTGCGTGTTCGCACCTACTACCAAACTTACCGGAGGTGCGATGACATCTGAACTTTAGTAGCTCCAGCAATCACCTAAATCAAACATTTATCCGATTTCAATCTAGTTCAAACCCGGGCCCCCCGAGTACCCATCCAAACATACCAACACATCCCAAAACTCGATACCAACCTAGCCGAGTCCTCAAATCATGTCAAACAACATCAAAACTACCAATCGATTATCAAAACCTTTCTTTAAACTTTCAACCATTCGAACTTTACCGAACACGTCTAATTCATACTTAAACATCTCGAAATGACGCCAAACTTTACGTGCAAGTCATAAATCACGAGACGAGCCTATTCCAAGGCTCGGGTCCCCAAACGGACGTCGATAATACGAAAATCCACTTTAATTCAAACTTACGAATTCATAAACTTTTCAAAATGAAAATTTTTCACAATAAATGCCGAAATTCTCCCGGGCGACCCAATACTCAACCCGAACATACGCGTGAGTCCAAGATGATTACTCAAAAGTTAAACCTTAGTCAACTCTTCCAACTTAAAGTTCGCAAATTTTAAATTTTCCATCCGAATCAACTTTGGACTTCTCGGAATTCAATTCCTACCACACGTACAAGTCATAATACATGAAGTGAAGCTACTCAAGACCTCAAACCGCCGAACAATATGCTAAAGCTTAAAATGACTGTTCGGATCGTTACACAGAGCAGTTAGAAATCATTAAAATACTACAACTCTAAAAACATATTTTTCTCGATACATTTTTTAGAAGCCGTTATCCAAAAAGCTTAAATTTCCAAATTGGGTAAGGCAAAAGAATTCATTTTAACTTGATTCTACCTATTAAGTTATCCTCCGTGACAACTTTGCTATTAGGGTTATTGGAGTCTGAACTAGTAAATATTCAAATTGCAAGAACTATTCCTGAGTAGCTACTTTATCATTACAATTTAAAATTTGGTACACTCTAATGGTTGGCGCAAAAAGTGGCCAACCCTTGGAATTTTTACTTATTCCAATCACACCCATGACGAACATTCTATTGAATTTTCACCAAAGTATTAGGTGTTTATCCTGATTTTCTTACCTTATTAAGTTTTCTTGTCTATTGAAAGAAAAGATAACATAAATAATTAGGTTTTCATCTATTTAGAAAAAAATTATAACTCTCTCATAATTGACTAGTAATTTCGCCCAAGTCACAGCTCAAATTGGGGTTGTGAAGCAGTCGACTACAATAATAATTACTCAACTAAGAGTCGGGATCGAATCCCTAGGGAGCGTAGATGGAATTAATGGTATATATTTTCAGTAAATGCATAAAGTGTCTAAGGTGTACTTCTACAAAATTTATTTTGATTCTACTTCTAAATTATGCTACGGTTTGAAATTGTAAAATGTGAAACTAGAGAATAATATTTTTTTTGTTGTTTTTCAAATATGTAAAAGGTCTAGGGCTTGCAATAGATATTTGCCTAACGGCTTGTGGGCTTTAGAGCGAGTTTCGTTGGTTGGGGTGTATTATAGAAACCAGCACATAATTACCCACTTAATACCTCTCGGTAAGAGAGTGTTTTTACCCAATTTGTATTTCTCAAGTCGAAACCAATATTGCACAAAATAATTGATAAATACTCAAATCGGGTTTTACTATCTCTAACAGCCCTTTAATTGGGACTATCGATCTGTTGACTGAATAATTAGGAATCCTATCTTATTTTTTACTAGAAAAATCCGAACTAAATAATTTATGCCTCGCCTGATCTTTGTTTACTGAGAGGTTAGAAGTAATCTTCATTTTACAGAAAGAGAATGCACATTCATTTGATCTCGATCCTTGTGGATTGGAAGGTAGACTAGACTGGACCTGCACGACCCTCCTAATAATATCCATAAATGGCTTTTTTTTTTGTAATAGATGAACATTACTGTATGTAAATTCGGGTGTATGATAGACATAGTTCATCCCAATTTCTTGTTAGCCAAGTTTTTCTAGATTAACTCTCCCTTTCTCAAGTAGAGAATAAGTCAAATAGGTTTGAATCTATGTTTGCAACCATGAATTCTACAATTATAGCAAGAACTAGGCTAAATAATAAACACCCAACCATAAATAAGCCGTAAATCAAATACTCATTAGGTACCAACACTAGGGTTGGGTCACAACCCTAGCTAGAAATTTAGCTACTCATAGTGGGTGACGAAGAAAATAAAGAAGAAAAGATGATTAAACACATATTGAGATAAATAGATGAAAATTCAAAGTGAAATCAACAAGATATGATAAAGTTTCCCTAAAGAGTAAATAAAAATGGCTATAAACTTTCAGGTGTTCAAAACTTAACCTAATTTCGTGAAAGAAGTCGATTTATACACAGTAGGAACTTTTGGACAATATTGCCCTTTCGGAGGTTTTGCGGCCGTACAATTCCATGTGCGGCCCGTTCGCACTTCTTCTTCTGCCTTGGTAGGAGCTTGGTCTGCGGCCGCAAAATTCTGGGATGCTGTCACATTTGGAGTGCTTTGTGGTCCGCGCATTTCCTAGTGCGGCTGCACAGGCCCTTTTTGCGGACCACACAAATCTGAGTGCGGCCACATGGATGACTTATGCGGCCGCACAATAATTATGCGGTATGCATATCCTTGATGCTTGAATTGGGACTTCTTTGAACTTGAACTCTAGCATAGCTTTTGCGGCTGTACAATAATTGTGCGGTCCACACATTACTCTTGGGCTCTGTTAGATTTTCTTTGCATTTTGCGGTCGCACAAGGAATTCTGCGGTGCACATTAGCCTTTTGCTTGCTTTTTGTCCTTGGGTCCATATTACCCCTTTTTGAGTTGGATTTCATCTTTGTGGATTATTTCCCAATACTCGTTCATTTAAGCATATTTCATCTGTTTTGGAAAATACATTTAAATATTTTTGCATTAAAACGAAAGTCAAAAGGCGCAAATAAATAGTCAAAATCCCATTTATCAAATCCCCCGTACTTAAGCTTTCACTCGTCCTCAAGCAAATAAGGTAATTCCCACCTCCTAAATAGAAGAGCTATTCCGGCTAAGCTAAGTTGAACCAAACACACACCAATTGGGACCAACAATTACTCACAATACTTATGTATTATCAACAAGGCAATGATTTGGATTTTTAAGCACAATAGTTCTAATGTGATACTAGAGCATTAAGAGTAGACTTTATTCATCAAGGAAGCTCGCTCTTTCATGTAGGTAATTATGGATCCCAAAATCTTTCTCCTCTACTCTCCGCTAGCATAACTCACATAAGAATGTACTTAATTTAAGGATTTGTGAGAGGTTCGCTCATCTCTCTCAAAAGAATGTCACAAGTACGACTCTAAGTACCATATGGTTGGCCCTCATGTAAATCATCACTAATGTAAGTTCACTCAGGTTGAAATGACGTAGGGATTTTTCAGAATGTAATGAAGGCTTTTGGACTAAGGTAGGATATTGACACGACCCAATTCCGAACCCGGTCGTGATGGCGCCTCTCGTGAAGACAAGGCCAACCAGACCATCTCAGAACACCACTTAAAGCAGTTAATCTGTTATATAGCAGTTCGAATATGAATTTATGATACTAATCAATATGAATACAGCCCAATACAGCCCGACCG